>JALBZD010000759.1:0-17009 GCA_038050675.1 Globisporangium cylindrosporum | reverse complement strand
AGCATCACTGGCGAGCGCTCGTTTGGGTGCTCCGTAATGTCCTTGCCAATACCGATGCGATCCGCGAACTTGTGACCAAATGAACACCACTCTTTCTCGACCAGGCACGCAAAGCCGCGAATCGTGCGGTAGTATGGATCCAGGATCAGCTGCGCGAGCGCGACGAGCTGGGGCGTGCGATCCCAGCCGTCACTACAGTGGACAAGAACCGACGCGCCGTCTTCATGCAGCACTTCAGCAACGCGCCGCGCACCAGACAGGACTCGCATGACGTGCTTCAACCATCGGGTATCTAATGACAACAGAAATAACAATCATGAGTCGAAAAGGTCATCAGTGAACACAACATCGTGTGTATCATGCGCAGTGACGTACTCTCAAGGCGATGGTGGTAGTTCTTGTCACCATCTTCTACACTACTTGGACTAATCAGGGCTGAGTGAATACAACAAAAATATATCGTTAGATCACGGCCGGCCGATGCATTCATCTCAAGATCAAGAGTGCAAACTTACTTTTCAGGGCATCGACAGATTCGCGCATCTTGTGGATATTTGCGATCCCCATGAACTCAATCGTTGCATTGTCGTAATGCTGTGAGTTCTCGACACCTACGAACAAATCATCCATACAAATATCAGCATCTCAAGCTCAAAACATCCGATCCCTCACACACAGCAGCTTCACATACCTTTTCCCTTTAACCGATTGCCCTTTGTCGCGATCGGCTTGCGCGCATCGATGATATGCAGCGGCGGCGAAATGTTGTTGCTGTTCTTGTTCGCCGAATCTCGGTACGCTCGCAGCAAGATGCGATCTGGCTCGGACTTGTTGCCTGCCATGCCGTAATTCGGTTGACTGGAACGAGCTAAGACACTGTGGTTCACAGGATGACGCCACACTGCAACGGGAAGGCGAGCACGGGATCGAAAGCGAGCTGACTGGACAAGCTGGTCCTCTGACATAATCGATGGAACGATCATTGTCTGCGGATACGTCGGGCTGAAGCGGAACTTGTAGTTCTTGAGTATTCTCCACGATGTGCCTGTGCTCTCATCTTGCTCCTTTTTCGCACGGTCGCCACTGCTGCGCAGAAAGCCCAGTCGCGTGTACTCGGTGTTCGGAGAGTACAGGAACCAGCCATTGTTCTTCGGGTGCGGAGGGCCTTTCTGTCTGATCTTCTCAGTATGGTAATCGAACGCAAACAGCGCGCCAATCGAATTTGGAGGCTTCATTCGCAGAGTCAGCAGATTGAGCCATCTGAAATCAGGAGTTGTCGGGAGCTGGTCGTATCCTTTCTTGCGCGTGTACGCGTCGTGCATCGCAAGGCGAAGCGTTCGCAGATCCTTGCAAGCGATCAAAAGCATCAGTCCATCTCGCGTGATCAAGTCAATCGTCGCCAGCGGAACCTCGAACGAGCCGAACTTCCAGGACGCATCGTATGGGGTGAACGTGATGCGATAGGTCGTGATCTTCAGCACACCTTGAACTGCGCGGTCACTTTGAGACATCACCACCAGATTCGTCACGCGCTGCACGTGCTCTAGCACATTCTCACCCGGCAAGAGCGTGAAACTGTCGGTCACCATCGAATCGCGGAACCTGTTGCGCGCAACGGAATCCACTGAGCTCACAAACGATTCTTCGAGCGTCGCCTCCGTCTGCGTGCGAGCCGGTTGAGTTGGCTTGTAAATCACCTTTGCCTCCTCGAGTGCATTCAGGAAATTCGCACGGTCTTCCATGCTGTAAAAGGTAATCTTCTTGTTCAGCGACGCATTCCCCGTCTGGATCTTCAGCTGCATGCCCAGTCGGGAGTGTGGGCGAGCCGTCACTGCCGCACACGAGTAGCTCTCGCGATTGTCATGAGGGGACAAAAAGTTGAGCATGCGCGTTTCAATGTCGACTTGGAGCTGGATCGACGCTTTCTTGCTGCCGAGCTTCTCGAGCACACTGTCTGACTTCTTGACAGTGAACGTGAACAACGTCACTTCGGAGCGTGGTGGCGCGTCGCGGTTGAAACCAAAGATGTTGTGTGAGGATCGACTGCGGACATGGTGTTCGGACGCTATGCCGGACTCGCTGAATGTGTCGACACTGCTGGTTGGCTTGAGGCCAAAGTTGAGAGGTTTCTCGTAGATGTTGGAGGCTGCTGAAGGACACAGCCCATTTCTTACAGGCTGGACTAAGTGCGCGATGAGGACTGCGCTGGTCGTGTGGTTGTTGTTACTGGCGGTGCTGGAGCTGCTCATCGACGCCGCAGATGCCTTGTTCAACGCGTCATTGGTCGTTGTCGAATCCATCGTCGACCACGTAACCAACGGCGCGAGCTGAAGCTTGATCTCAGGGAGCAAAGGAAGGAAGGAAGCGTCCTGAGGGAGCTGTTGCTGTTTGGTGCGCAAAACGGAAAACGAATGGATAGCAAGAAGGAGAGCCTTGTCTTGAACTGATGAACCTCTGGCGGCTGCCACACAAGCCTGGCAACGCTGGATGATGGTCTAACCGAGCCGCTTCTTTCATTCTTTCGCTCAAACCAGGCAAAGCAGAAAAAGGAAGCTTTACGCATGGAGAGGTCGTTCAGCAAGAGTGTGGGGTTCTTTCTTTCCATATTGGATGAATGATCGATCGCATTCGCGACGACCATGGGGTCACTCGCTGTCATTCGGAATGAATAAGGTGGCGTACTTGGTCACCTTGCGCGTGAAAACGAGCGTTAGTCTAATGTGCGACTGTGTATTTCACTGCAGTTGCGGATACAAGTCACAATACCTTTCTTTCTTCTCCTGCGGAAATGATTGTACTATTCCGTGCTTCCATTCATTAGAACCATGGAAGCTGCCGCAAATGCTTTTTCCGTTCGCCATTTCCTCTTCTTCGTGCTGCGTCTTGCTGCTCCTCAATTATTTTCTGCGCAAGCTGCGCGCAGGTCTCGGGCAAAGTCGACGATTGCGTTGCGTCTTTTGCGCGAAAGTTGCGCAGCATCTGCTCGGTCGCGGCCTCGATCACGCGCAGCTCCTGCTCGTGCGTGCGCATGTACTTGGCAAACGCGTCGGTCGGCAAGTGCGACTCGTGCAGCGAGCGTGTCCACTCGTCCGCGTAAAAGAGCTTGACGAGGTGTCTTCGGAAGGAAGACGCGAGCACTTTCTCCATCATCGTCTCGAATGCTACTGAGCTGCTATTCGTAGCATCACCCACTATATTTGAAGTAACGGGATTGCTGCTCATTGCTAACTCAGGTGTTGATGCAGCATCTTGATAATACGCCGCACGGGCTGCTGGGTCTGGTGCATGCGACTGGTAAATCCACGTCGTGAGGCAGTAGCGTGGCTTGCGTGACGGCAGCACGCGGTGCAGCATCTGCTGCGACGAGAAGAGCACCATGTCGCCAAAGTGCGGCGCGACCACGACTGGCTGCTCGCTTGGAAATGGGTACAGCATGATCTCGCCGCCGTCGCCCTCTTGCCAGTGCTCGTTCAGATACAGCACCGCGGTGACGCACTTACCATCGTCTCCGTACGTGTCAAAGTGCAGCGGGAAGCACCCACCGCCGCCTTCATTGTACTGCAGCTTGACCATCGCACCGCTTAGAGCAAGCCACTTCGGAAGTGCCTGCTCCAGCGGCGCGAACACGATCTCGTCCTCAAAGAAGCGCTTGAGCACCGGTGCCTGATCGCGAATGCGCTCCAGCGCCAGCTCGGTCTCCACGATACTGTGCTTGTACAGCAGCGTCGGCTGCGCCTCGCCCTTGAGCAAAATGTGCGTCGCATTCGCATAAAAGTGGCCGTTGGCGCGCAGATGCTCCATCTCTCGCTTAATCGCTTGCAAGTACGGCGCTGGGAATGCGTTGCGTACGACCGCGTAGCCGCGCTGCAGCAAGGAGTGCATCAGCTCGGGCGTCACAGCCTGCGGCCACGCGGCGCCTGTTGCGGCTGGTGTTGCAGAAGATGATGGAGGCGAAGACGCAGTAGAGAGCACTCGCATGCTGTTGCTGTTGCCATGACGCAGCGAGATGCGTGAGACGATGCGCCGTCTACGCCAAGGGACGACAAGCATTGATCACCAAGTGTTTCTGGCAATTGCAGAAATGGTGAAAGAGGAGTGTGAGGTTTCCCTCATTTGGAGGAACATCAAATCGGAATAGAAGACCCTTATTTTAGAAAAACCACACTAGTTTTTCGTTGGGATTTAGAAGAAATACATAGTGAAAGAATCAAAGTCAAAACTCTAAATCAATATTCTGGAATTGTCAAATTCAGCAGATTCTCCCTCAGCTTCTCTCTCAGTCTCACGATTCTTTTGTCTCTCTCCTCCCGCCACAGCCTCTTCATCTTCATGAACCTTGCTCTCGCTTCTTCCTTCTCCATTTGGCTTTTCTCTGAGAAACACTGGCAAGACCGAGCGAAAACGAGAAAAGAACGACCCATGTTGCGCACTCAACAACCCAGCAAATCCGAAAGCAAGAGCGCGCTGCTGTCACTGAGGTGACCCTGGCCATGAGGGAATGGGGTCTAAGTTGGGGAGCGATAGCAAGAGAGACTCAGGTGGCGACATCGACGTTGCAATACAGAATCGAGCATGCTGGCGAAGAAACGCGCCGAGCAAGCCAAGTCCATGTACTCCGCGGTGTCCGCGCTGAACAAACTGAAGAATGTTCATGTTCGCCTCGGCAAGAGCAGGACGCATCACAAGATAAAGTGCATTGGTTGCCAGTCAACACTATGAATTGATGCTCTACTTACCATTACTTCGCGTGTGTGTGTCAGTATGTACTGATTGACAACAACTGCCTGCTCACTGGTACGTTCAAGAACCGGAGCATTTATGCTAGTATCAATATCCGCATGTCCTCATTGCGAATCGCATGTGTACCTCTCTGCGAACTGTCCAGGTTGCATGAACTTCAGCGCACGTGGCTTGAACAAAAACGGTGAGAACATTCGCATCGAATACCGCTACGAAAACCTGCAAGTTCAACGTGCCCACCAGTACTACGTGGATGATTTTCTTGACACGTGGCTGAACAGGTGCATGATCGAACGCTGCTCAGTGAGCATGTGAGAAAGCAGGCGAGCGAGTGAAGTGTTCATTAAGATGTGCATATGATGAGTTTGATGAGTTTCTATGAGAGAAACTTTGGCGAAAACCCTTTCTGTCCAACTGTGCAATTTTGGAAATGAGACTGACATGAAAATTAGCAACCAAGCAGCAGCAGAGCTAACTGCATGCCTGACTGAGCGACTGGAGAGTGAGCGAGCGATACACAGGGGCCACTTCCTCTTCCAGGCGCTGTCGCTGCTGGTTGTCAAGCAGCAGCTGCGCCCCGACAGCTTCGCGCCAGTTCCAGAGATGTCGCTGCATAGCCCTATGTGTGGCAGGCAGCTTCGACTGTCAACGTTCATCAATGGCATGATCCTGTTCGACTCACTCGTCCAGATCCGCTAGATTGGCTACCAGCAAGGATTACATATATAGCAACTTGCGAGACCTGGACTTGGCCAATTATGGATCATGGACCAGGTCGCCGGTATGGCTCTTGCAGCAAGAGCCTTGTGCTTGGGGAAACCATTCCTGCTCTGATGATTGGCCTCTACCCCGTCTATGGGCTGTTTGCCTATTAACCTGACAATTCGATCGTCCCTTTGTGCTTTCAGCAATCGAAAAATCGCCAGCGCTCATGTGTTTTTTTGCTACCTGTGTCACTTCATTCTTCCAGGTGGCTTGCGAATGCTCCTGGTTGGCCGATACGCGTAGATTCAAAAGACAAAAGATAGTAAACGTACTAGGCACAGCTGCAGAATGCTGGAGACAGTAGTACAACCCAAATGTACTTTCACATCTCTAAGCAACTCGTAAGAAACTCCAAGCCCTCTACGCCATTGGCATATCAAATGGTATAATAGGGGTTCTCACTTTTGGCAGCAGCTAATCCCAACGAGCCGATAGGACCAAATTTCGCCTCGTTGGGATTAGCTGCTGCCAAAAGTGAGAACCCCTAATATACCTGTCTACTAAATGGTACAATACACAGTAGCTACTATGTAAATTCTAGTTAGCCCAGATCTTTCTGTGTAGAAGGATTGCAGAATATTCCGCCGTGATGCCATTCGCTCTCAGAAACGACGAAGCCCGCCACGCACAGCAACAAAAGGAAAGCGTTAGTCCGCAATGCCAAACTCGAAAATCAGTCGCCGTACACATGCTACCTGCCAGTTGTTCACAAAGGTAGGCAGAAGACCACCAGTGTCTTGGTTGGCCACCATCACACACACAAAGAAATACACACGCTCACCTTGGTCAAACGTCACCGAAACTCTAGTTACGAAGCTCTTTCCGCTGCGCTCCTCAAGTTTTTCTGCTTTCTTCTCTTCGGTTGTGAGTCGGAACGCGAACTCAGTCTCCGGTGGCTCGCGCTTCCCAGTCTTCTGGCACTACACATTCACGTATTCACGCGGCACTTTAACGAACACATGCACTTGCTGAAGGTTCACCGGCCAGAGCGTGTCCTCGTTTCAAGTACTTGCGCAGCAGGCAGTCGCAAAACGTATCGGGCGCCACGTAGCGCTGGTTGGTTTTCTCGGATTGCTGGAAGAGCGGCGCCAACCTGTCGATCAACTGCACGAGAAAGTCCCAGAGGCGCGCGTTGCCCATACCCGCAACGGCGGCGACGTCTGCTTGGACTTTGTCGGCAGCACGAGCGGGGACTTCCCATGAAAGTGCGCGAGAAAGTCGGCGTACTTGACCGCAAAGGGTGCCTTTGCACCACCATTAGGACTCGCGCCTCCATCGCCACCACCACCGCTACTCGTATTCGTAAAGTCCTTGAGCTCTGGCGACAGCGAGTCGTATACTTTCTTGTGCTCTCGTGGTGTGAGGAAGACGCCGATGTGACTCATCCCCAGCTCAAACTCCTCGCGACTGACGCTCCCCGAGCACGTGATGTCCATTTTAAGGAACATCTGGCTCAGTTTGTCCAGGCTTTACGTGATCGCGTCGCTCTCGCAGTTGTTGCCGTTCTGGTTGCCGTGGAGGCTCTGTGGGATGCCGTCACTGGCGCTGCCGCTTCTGTTGCTGCTACAGCCACCACCACTGCTAGTCAAGTGTGAGTTCTCGGTCGCGTACGACGCAGAGACCGGTCCGGGCGAGTCATAGTGTTTGCACGAAGGCTGAACGCTGTGGCTGTTGCTCCTCCCAGCAGAGCTGCTTGGTCGTGACTGCTGTTGCTGGTTTTGCTACTGCTTTTGGAGATTGTGACGCGTGCGGATGAGCTGCAGGGACCACTCGGTCATGATGCGGCAGAACATGTCAATGTCTATAGACGACAGAGAGAGAAAGAGAAAGAGAGAGGTAGGACGGTGGTGACCTATATGGAGAAGCTGCTGCAGTTGATCATAGGAGAGCGCGGGCTGGAAAATAACGAAGCAGCGATCGCCAACGAACGCGCTATGCGCTGCACTTGCGGCTTCAATACTCAAAGTGCGAAGGAGTAATGATAGCACCATGCACATTTTGTCCGTCTCGTCAAGAACGAAAACCAATCATGTCACGTCTTGGGTAGATGCCACATACACAACTCTGCACTCCACACGAACGCTAGCAAAAAAGAGAGAAAGAGATAAAACACAACGTTTACACTATCGTCACGGTGCTCGGGAGCGCAATGCGCTCCATCGCGACTTGGAACGCCTGCATCTCCTCGGCCGAGTAGAGCTCGCACTGGAAGCGCGACTGCAGGATGCCGAGGAACAGGCGGATGCCCAATGGGATGGCCTTATCGTTGAAGTCGTACTGGGCCGAGTGCAGCGCGCGGAGTTTGTCGTCGTCCGCGTCTTCTTTCGTGCCCAAGAAGAAGAAACAGCCCTTGCGTTCTTGCAAGTAGTACGAGAAATCCTCCGCCGCCATCAGTGGCAGCCCCTGCTCGCTCACGTACAAGCCAATGTCCATTGCCACCTGTTGCACGTTGCGCGTCTCCTCGTACGGGTTGATCACAGGCGCGTAGCCGTCCTTGAAGTGCACTTGCGCCGTCGCGCCGACCGCAGCGCACGTCGAGTGCACAATGGCCTCCATGCGCGCCTTGATCTTCTCGGCCACCTCCAGGTCAAAGTCGCGGATCGTGCCTGCGAGAAACACGTGCGACGGGATCACATTGTTGGTCTCGCCGCCCTGGAACTGCGTCACCGAGAGCACGGCCGTGTCGGTCGGCGAGAGCGAGCGACTCACAACAGACTGAAGCGCTTGCACGACCATCGCGCCTGCCAGGATCGGGTCCACGCACTGCTGCGGAGCCGAGCCGTGACCGCCGACGCCGTTGATGTCGACCGAGAACTCGACTTCGTGCGCCATCACTGGGCCGGGACGCAGGTGCACGCTGTAGAGAGGGAATGGGTAGTTATGCACACCATACACTTCGTCAACGGTGTCGAGCGCGCCTTCTTCAATCATCTTCTTTGCACCACCTGGTCCCTCTTCCGCTGGCTGGAAAATGAATCGCACAAACGTGTCCTGTGGGAGTAAGTGCGCATTGCGGACGACCAGCGCGCACAGCCCCAGAACCATGACCATGTGGCCGTCATGGCCGCACATGTGTGCAGCGACAGGGAAGCCTCCATTCGCGTCCTGGTCGAGCTCCTCGCCGTCTTGCGCAGCTGCTGGCGCCGTCGGCGACTCCATGTCGACATCTCCACTCTCGTGCGCAGCTTCTTCACCGACTTGGGCGCGTGGAGTCAACTGCACAGGCGTCACGAATCCTTCAGGGACGGCTTCGTCGCTCGCTTGGTCGTCTGCCTTGACTGGCATCGCGATGCTGCTGCTCACTTTTCGCTTCTTGCGCTTGCGCAGTTCCTTGCGCTGCTTCTTTTGCGTTGAGCAGTACGGCAAGTGGTCATTCATCTCCTCAATCGGGAGCGCGTCCATGTCCGCGCGGAACGCAATAACTGGGAGCTTTCTTTTGTCGCTCGATGTGATCGTGGCGTTTTCAAAACACACATCGATAATTAAACCCGTCGTCGCAATTGCTTGGATGTTCTTACCTGGAATACGGAGCGTTGTCTCGCAGAAACGTCTAATGAACGACTGCGTGCGCACTTCTTGGAAGCCGAGCTCTGGGTATCGGTGGAATGCGCGACGAATGTCGCGAAGCATGCGCGAGAATCCAATCCAATCGATCGCCGCATTCGAGGCGCTCGGTTCGTCCGCAGTGGCAGGATCACCCGCTTCTCCAGCGGCAGCAATCGCAACAGCGACGGCGTTTACATCGCGTGGAGGTTTGCCCTGCGCAAAATTCTTCAAAAACGGCGCCAGCTTACCCGCAAGCGCAGGGAGTCCGTGCTTCCACGGGTCGTCTGGAGGGTACAAGCTCTTGGTGTATGCAGATGTAGTCGGTACGCCGGCGCTGACAGTCGCCGCACCTCTGGCGTAGTCGATGCCGTTAGCAGCCGTCTGCACCACGTCGGCAGATTCGTGGCCGAGCCCGAGGTTCTTGCCGCGCAGCCGCTGGTCGCGGATCTCTTCGGGCGTGTCGTAGTAGCGCTTGAGGAACTCGTCCTTCTTGAGCAGTAGCTTGCGGATCGCGGCCTCGCTCACGCCGTACTTCTCGGCCAGCTGGCGCTTGGAGATCTTGGAGTTCTCGGAGATCTGGATGATCTCCACGCGCTGCTTGTCGTTCAGGCGCTTGCCGGCGCCCTGCTTCATCTTCTTGGCGCTGTCCTCGCTCATGGCTAGCTGCCACTTTCTTTCGAGCCTCTGGGCTTTTGGAGTTTGACACGTCTGGTAAAGTGCGACTCGACGGGGACCAGAAGTTTCAAATACCGTACTTTAGAGAAGGCACGCAGTAGAGCAAATCGATGTTGCACGAATGTATCCGCGTTCGTGCAACTTCCTTTTATTTGCTCTTTACTGCGTGGCGAGTTGGCGTGCGTGTGGCGGTGGTAACTTCGACATCAGCAACAGACAACGAAGAGCTCACCATCATCAACACCACCACCATGGCTCTGGACGCGAAGGGATCGTGGGCTGGAGAGAACATCCTCTCCATCGAGCAGTTCGGCATCGACAGCGCCAAGTGAGTCGCCTCATGTACTACTGTTTGCTACATGATGCGCGCAGCATGTTGAGCCTGCCTGATCTTGTGCAATTTCCGCTATCAGGCGCGTGCTACAGGTCGCCGATGAGATGCGAGCGATTGTGAAGAGCCAAGGCGCATGCGACCTTCTCAAGGGAAAGGTAACGCGCCTTACTGCATTGCTGTGTCTATGTGATGTGGAGCTGCAGCAGAAGCTGACGCTATTGCTGCAATTGTCTGTTTTAGCTACTCGCGAATGTGTTCTTTGAGCCATCGACCCGCACGTCGTGCTCGTTCCAAGCGGCGATGCTTCGCCTCGGCGGACTGGTGGTGCCTGTGAATGAGAACTCGTCCAGCAGCAAAAAGGGCGAGACGCTCGCTGATACGATCCGCTGCATGGAGTGCTACTCGGACGTGATCGTGCTGCGCCACCCGGTGAAGGGCAGCGCCGCGGTCGCCGCTGGTGCGACCAAGAAGCCTGTACTGAACGCGGGTGATGGCGTCGGCGAGCACCCAACGCAGGCGCTTCTGGATCTGTACACGATCTACAATGAGCTCGGTCGCAACCTGGAGGATCTGTCGGGCAAAGTGGTCACGATGGTCGGCGATCTCAAGAATGGACGCACCGTGCACTCGCTCTCGAGACTGCTCGCGCTCTTCAACGTGACCATCAACTACGTCGCCCCAGGTACGCTTTTCATGGTCCACTGTAGGGATATCCAACTTGGTGTCTAACCCAGTTGGTTCCTGCGTTTTGTTTGTGTTGTGCTAATTAGAGAGTTTGAAGATGCCTCGTTACATCTTTGACGAATTGGCTGCGCGTGGCGTGAAGCAGCACGAGACCACGGACCTGGACTCGGTGATCAACCAGAGTGACGTGCTCTACGTCACACGCGTGCAAAAGGTATGGTTGTGATCAAGTGCTTAGAAATGACTTGGTTTCTTGTTTATTGCGCGATGGCTGAACTTTGTTTTGGTACTTCACTCCACTTAATAGGAGCGCTTTGAGTCGGAGGAAGAGTACAACGCCGTGAAGGACAGCTTCGTGATCACTTTGGCGAGCATCGCGAACGCCAAGAAGAGCATGGTGATCATGCATCCGCTGCCGCGTGTCGGCGAGATCGCCGAAGAGGTTGACGCGGACCCTCGCGCGGCGTACTTTCGTCAGATGGAGAACGGTATGTACGTTCGCATGGCGCTGCTCGCCCTGGTGCTCGGCAAGAAATAGATTACCGCTAAGCGAGGCGCATCCATCCACGCGTGATGCTTGGACACAACTCTTACCTGAAAAAAACACCCAAAATTCACACATTCCAGAGAATACCATTTTCTTCATCACCTCATTTTGCACTATTTTTTTGTGTGTCATTTGAGTTTTCTTTACATATTACACGAGTACAAACTACTCCTAAACTCATTCGCTATGAATAGCAGTGCACAATGCGGTCGCGCACTCGTTGGAATTCGAGCAACAGTACTCCAGAACCGAGTCGTACGCGTCCATGTTCAGCCGCGAACCGAGGAAAAACGCAAACTCGCGAACGAATATTGCTGCGTCTTCGTACAGAAACGGCTGCAGCGCGACTTCCAGCTTCTTGTACCCTCTCGCGACGTCGCTGCGGTGGATCTTGTCCAGACAACACTGGATGAGCGAGACAAGCACTGTGAGGTCAATGTCGGAGCCGATGCACGCCTCCAGCTCGCGCTGCAGCCACGCGTCGTACTCGCCTCTCACTTTCACGATCTTGGGGTACTGCACCTGTGCATTATTGGCCGAATCTGTTGTGTCTTGAAGTGGCACAGGCGTGCCGTTGATCTTCGCGAGGCGCATGCAGCGCCTGTACACGAGCGACCGGCGCTGCAGCCTCTGCTGTCGTTGTGCACCTTGTTCACGCTGTCGAGTGATCGCGTGGCTGTCTCTCCGCTGCTTGCCGTGGAACCGGAACACCTCATAGTCGTGCTCAGACGCTACGTTCATGAAGATCGTCTCGAATTGCGCCTTGCAGAGCGGGCACGTCGGTGGATCGATGCCGTGCAGCGCGAGACTCTGCACCCAGGTGTTTAGGCACTCAAAGCAGTACACGTGATAGCACGCCTGGATCATCACGGAGTCATCAAGTCCCTGTAAACAGATTGGGCAGGTATCGCCGAGCACAGCGAGCTCCATCGCGCCATCTCTGTTCTCCTGCGTCGTCGCTGACGTCAGCACGCCCTCTGCTTGGTCGTGCGCTGCTGCGGACGTCAGCGCGCCGGCTGTCGCGTCCCACTCGCGCTCGCCGTTAGACGTGATCGCTACCACCACTGCTGCTGCGGCGTCAAATGCTTCCGCTGTGTCTTCATAGCGACTCGCCCACTCGCCTTCGTCCTGCTCGTCGCTATGCACATGCAGGCGCTCGCCAAGCGACATGCCTCTGCTCTGCTGCTGGCTTTTGCCTTGTGTTGAACGCCAATTCAGCGTGTGCGACTTTCGCAGCGAAAGACGGGCAGCGAAAGGCAGATAGAAATTCTGCGTTTTGCATGATGTGTCCCACCTTATCATATCAAATGATCCATTTTCGACGTGGGACACACATATTGCATCAATTAGGATTAGGTCCTCGAAAAATAATGCGTCATCTCAATTTACCTCGATTAGGATCATCAACAACAATTAGGATCTTCGCTCAGATCTTGTGGGCCACCTGAAGAGCTCTTGAAGATCCCGATTTTCAGCCAATCAACAGTCTCAACCGCGCGAAATTGCTGCCGCCCAATGGTTTTGCCCATGACGTTTGGGCTCCAAATAGCGAGCAGCTACAAACGGTGCAAAAGTCCGATTGACAGGTTGAGTTGACTGCCCGACACCTTCGCGCGTCCTTCGTATCTCTCTATCCATCCACCACCATGGCAGGCGACGACTTGCTCAAGAAGGCCAAGAAGAATGCGCCGAGCAGCGCGGCTGCCGGTGGCACCACGCACGGCAAGAGTAATGGCAAAGGCGCCGGTGTTGGCGGCTTCCAGCACCTCGGGCTGAGTCCGCTCGTGTTCCGCGGTGTCATGGCCATGGGCTACAAAGTGCCGACGCCGATCCAGCGTAAGTCGCTGCCGATCGTGCTCTCGGGCAAGGACGTGGTGGCGATGGCGCGTACAGGTTCTGGAAAGACCGCGGCGTTCCTAATCCCGATGCTCGAGAAGCTCAAGGAGCACTCGAAGAAGATCGGCGTGCGCGCGTTGATCCTGTCGCCGACGCGTGAGCTCGCGGTGCAGACCATGCGCTTCACGAAGATGCTCGCGAAGTTCATGAACCTCAAGATCTCGCTCATTGTCGGTGGTGAAGGCATGGAGCAGCAGTTCGAATCGATTGCGTCGAACCCAGACATTATCGTGGCGACCCCCGGTCGTCTGATGCACCACCTGCAGGAAATCCCGGACTTCAACCTTAAGGTGGTCGAGTACGTGGTCTTCGATGAAGCCGATCGCATTTTCGAGATGGGGTTCGCGGAGCAGCTGCAGGAGATTCTCAAGAACATGCCAACAAGTCGCCAGACGCTGCTGTTCTCGGCGACGCTGCCCAAGGCGCTCGTGCAGTTCGCGCGCGCCGGTCTCAGCGAGCCAGAGCTGATTCGTTTGGATGTCGAAAACAAGATCTCGGAGAATCTCAAGATGACGTTCTTCACCGTACGCTCGAACGACAAGGCGGCACTCTTTCTGTACATGGTCCGCGAGTTCATCCCGAAGGACGAGCAGACGATCGTGTTCGCGGCGACACGACACCATGTGGAGTTGCTGCACGAGCTACTGCGTGCGAACCATATCGAGTCGTCATGCGTGTACGGTGACATGGACCAGGCGTCGCGCAAAATCAACATCGGCAAGTTCCGCGCCAAGAAGACGAACCTGCTGATCGTGACGGACGTGGCGGCGCGTGGTATCGATATCCCGCTGCTCAACAACGTGCTCAACTACTCGTTCCCGTCAACCGCCAAGCTGTTCGTGCATCGCGTCGGTCGTGCGGCGCGTGCGGGTCGCAGTGGCACGGCGTTCAACTTTGTGGACCCGGACGAGCTGCCGTTCATGGTCGACCTTCACCTGTACATCGGTCGCCGCCTGGAGGACTCGTCGCCCGTGGGCGTGCCATCGTACTCGCTTGACACGATGCAGGTCACAGACATTCACTACGGCGCGTTCCCGAACGAGCTGATCGACCAGGAGACGGAGCATATGGCGGATGTGATGAAGAACCACCCGCAGGTGTCGCCACTCGTCAAGGTGTGCGACAACGCGTACAAGGCGTACACGCGCACGCGTGCGGACCCGTCCAAGCTGTCGATCAAGCGCGCCAAGGACGTACTGGCGAAGAAGATCCACCCGCTGTTCATGGAGGCGTACATGAAGGAGGACTCGAAGGCCGAGAAGGTGGAGTACATTGAGTCACTGCAGACCTTCCGGCCGCCGCAGACGATCTTTGAGATCGCCTCGGGCACGCACTCGGCCAAGAAGAACTCGGCTGCGGTCATCATGATGCAGGGCAAGCGCAAGCTTCACGGCAAGATCATCAAGAAGGAGGCGACCAAGGGCGAGAAGGACCACACGGGCGTGCTCGACAAGGTCTACGAAGAGGACTCGAGCGAGGAGCTGACAGTGAGCGACAAGGAGGCACTTGCTCGACGCATCGCGCAGAAGGCGGAGGCGGACGCCGCGGCGGCGCGCGAGATGGAGCAGCTGCAGCAGTCGCAGAAGAAGACTTTCTTCCTGTCCAAGTTCGACCGCAAGCAGATCAAGAAGCGCGTGGCGGCGGGCGAGAAGGAGGCGGACGTGATGAAGGAGATCGCGGCGGCCAAGCAAACCGAGGGTGACAGCGGTGTTAACACTGGCAAAGACGGTGATGACGACAACATTGTCGAGGAAGAGGACGACGGCGGCAAGAAGAGCTTCATCGACCGCGAGAACTACATCGGGTACATCAAGGAGGGCGAGCACGCGACCGAAGAGTTCCTCGCGCGCGGTGCCGAGGGCGGCAAGGTGAACTCGTTCCAGGAGGCGCGTCTGGAAGAGGCAATCCTGGACGTGAACCCGGACGAGGCGATCGAACTGAACAAGAAGCGCCGCATCCTGCACTGGGACGTGCGTAAGAAGAAGTTTGTCAAGACGACGGCGGGCGAGCTGACGGCGCAGGGCACGCTCAAGCGCCGCAACGAGAGCGGCGTGAACGTGCGCAAGAAGAAGGAGGTCGGCGCGATCTACAAGAAGTGGCAGCAGCGCCAGAACAAGCGCGTGTTCACGGGCGGCGAAGAGGGCGACGAGGACGCGGGCGACGGCAAGCGACTGGACTACCGCAACGGCAAGAAGCCGCAGCTGGCCAAGAAGACGAACGTGAACAAGCACGCCAAGGACGAGCTGCTGAGCGAGACCAGTATCCGCAAGGAGGAGAAGCGGAAGGCGCGCTCGCGCGGCGTCAAGGTCACGAGCGGCGCGCGCACCAAGCGCGGCAAGGGCAACATCAAGGGCAAGTCCCACGGCGCGCCAACGAGAAGCAAGGCGATCATGCGGAGATAGAGAGAGACGCGGAGATAGAAAGAAAGCGATGCCGCTTGTCGTCTCGAGTAGTAGGGTTTCTTCCTCTGCTCATTAATATAGTTTGTCTTTTGAAATGTCTCGTTTGCTGCTGACCGTCGAGCTCTCATTTTGTTGTTGTTGGCCGAGTTAATCGTCCTCGTCCTCGTCATATTCCTCAGCAGACGAATTGCGAAGCTGTGCGTGGGTGAGCACGTCCATCGCGAGACTCACGAGCGGCTTTGACAGTAGCACCTTCGAAAGCGGCGCTATGGCGACGATTTTGAGGTCCTTCTGCTCTGACAGGGTGGGTGAGAGTGAGAGATTAGGCTTTGATAAATTACAAGCGATGCAACCTAGCAAGCACGCGTTTCGTACCGTATACTTGGGCGTCTCTGTGCGGGCGGAGGTGATGCTTGCCGTCCGGTCTTCAGGTCGCTGATAGCGGAACGATATCCGGAGACCCACGAAAAGCTCTTCTAGGAGCCACGGTAGCGAAGGGTACTGCAATTGGAGCTGTTCGTGCGTGTATAGTAAGTATAATGGAGCAAGCAATCAGCTTCATACGTTCATATCCCGAGAGTATTAGCACTGACCAAGGTAGAATACACACCAACCTTTTGGAGCCGTGCAGCATTCACGCCCACGAATCCCTGCGCGACCTCGTCAAAGAGCATGGCGTCCACAACACTTGCCCCATACGCGACCTGGATCTGACTCAAACAAGAAAACAACACACTCGAAAGTCAATCGGAGCTATCTCTTCGATAACCGATGAGCATTTTCACCTTGAGTCTGTACTTGTATTGAACTGCGGACGCCTGGAGAAGAGAGCCGCACGAAGTGCACTCAATGGTACCACCTGCTGTTACTACTGCTGCTGCTGGAGACGGTAGAGAGATGCTGCTCGCTCGCGCTTGCACTTGCGCTTGGACGGATGCAAAGCATCTTGGACACGCTGCATAGCTACACACAACACGCTTGAGTGCATATTGATCGCACATGCTGCTGCCAGCACACCCATTACGCAACCAGCGTCAGGTACTCACACCATGTCGTGAACAGAGGCCTTTTCCACCGCGGCGCTCGGCACGAACTCGAACGCGCTGCCCCTTCCGCTGCCTGCGTGCATCATGAGTATCGATCGTATGAGGTTTGGCTCCAGTTTGCTTGGCCAGCGCTCGTTTTGAAGAACCCTCAACATTCGCAACCCTCGAATACAACATTCGATTCGATGATAAGAACAGGTTCTTACAAACGTGGGGAAACCAAGAGGAACTTTGGTTTCCCACAGTTGCACGATTCGCGGCTTTGCGTGCCTGGTCGAGAAAGAGTGGTGTTCATTTGGTCACAAGTTCGCGGATCGCATCGGTATTGGCAAGGACATTACGGAGCACCCAAACGAGCGCTCGCCAGTGATGCT
>JALBZD010000758.1:0-17026 GCA_038050675.1 Globisporangium cylindrosporum | reverse complement strand
TATTCCTCTAATCCTTAATACCTGCATCCATTTTTATCCTTTATTAGCTTATATAAAATACCATCTGTTTTCCGAACGGTATTTTGAAGGATGTCTGTACACTGATCTCGTATAGCCAGTCAATCTAGGACTATCTTGATCTAGCTATAGGACATACAAACTCGCAGATAATGATAATGTAACGGGGTCACCGTACACACCGCGCTAGGTACGACTTGCGCGGTTTCCTCCCATTGGTCATTAGTCCCTGTGAGGTGTCACTCTCTGATTGGACGATATTCGCCATTATCGACCAATTAGAAGCCACTCTCAATACGGGTGGCTTACAAGTAGTTCTATCTTTTGCAGGACATTTTTATATTCAAAAATACAGAGTTGAAAACATCCACAAGCGCGCAGTTCGACAGCGCGCTTCTTACGCTTCCCCATAAGACCTACGTGTACGCTAGGTAACGGAGTACTCGCCCCGTTACAGATAACCCGCCATTTGGCTCACAACGAACAGTTACAATTTTCCCCTTTTCAACCAAGCGGTGAAAACCCAAGCTTTCTACCTACGTTGCTCTGTTAAAACAGGCAATAGGATCGCAAAGGTATTGCAGATCCGCCATGTCACGAGTCCTTGCGGAAGGTGTTCATCACACGCTTCCTCACTCTGTGCACTGTGCTGCGTAACTTGAGTACGCCCTGTTACACTCTCAGGACTGACTTGTAGTAACGAGCAGTCTCATCCATACTGTATACATTGGATGGGTTAAACTGCCCAATACGTTCGCGCAGGTGTACCAGATGTTTCTTCGCCTCTTCAAGGTCGGCGGACACGATTTCCCCATGTGCGCACTTACAATGGAAGTTATACCGCTTCAAGAAGTGCCGCAGCCACCCAGTCCTTGTGAAGCGCGGACGTTGCTAGATTTGAATCGCGAGATCATGCGCGAACCTCCTCGTCATTGTCAACACCACTCTCTCCGGTGTCAGCATCTCAGAGAGCTCGGCGTTGATGATAAACTCCACGACAGCTTGGTCGAGCTGCAACATGTGTGGTGACCTCAGCTCCTTCCGTGATAAACAGTCAGCAGAGAGGTCGGAGAGCGTGATCTTGGTGCGCAGGATTTGCTCGACAGAGGACTTGCCGGTCTTTTTCGCCAAGCAGAACGCGCCATGAGCCCAGCGAGCAAGATTGTTGTAGCTTCACTCTTGTGCACCTCGTGCATCTCGCACAATTGCAGTTGCTGCTGCTTGCTCAATCGAATCCGGGACGCCACGGTTGCTGTGAGCGGGTGGTGATGTACTTGGTAGTGTGTGCAGTTTGTCGCAAGTTGGAGACTGACATGTTTTGTGCAAGGCTATGTTGAAGTGAATGAGCGAGATACCTCTGCTTTCCCGCCACTTTTCAGTTTTCAAACCAACAAATCTCATAAATCAGTTCATTTGGAACATTCCTGCATAAATTCGTACTGTTATTTTTCGATGTTACAGGAGGTCACCCGTCCCTTACTCAGGCTCCCTTCTGTACGCTTTTGACATGAGATGGATCGCTCCGCAATGGAGAGCTCCTTGAAAGTCCATCATGGTGTGCCACACAAAAGGCTGGCTGGAGTCGCTCCAGCTGGCGGCACTTTGTGGTTACGTTGTGTGGTTTTCACGCCGCCACAGATCCACAAAGATCTGCTTGCTGCTGCAGCGTCGCATGTGTTTTGCATGCACAGGACGGACGGGGCGTCGGCTTCAACGTGGCAGCATTTCGTGTTTTTGTTGTGGTGCGATTCATTTTTGGTCTCGAGAATTTGACAAGTTGGCACTTTGCGAGCGCAATCATTTTGACCAATCAAGCGGTGAAATAGGGATTTTGTTTGGCATAAGTTGTCTTTTTATGAAGTATATATACATTAGTGGAAGTATCTGACCAATGTGGGTCAATGCAGCGAAGGTAAAGAGAGACTGTCCAGAAATTGGAATGCTAGTATCAGTTTCGATCTAATATTCCTGCTGCAGTTGTGGTGATCTTTCCTATTTATGATTCAAACACCGTTAAAGCGCCCATGTGCAGGATAAAGTCAATGTTTTCAGTAGTTCTGCAAGAAGTCAGCGCTGTTTGAAGACAGGCGAGCGGTACTGTACGCATGGGTTCAGTTTGCCCCAGAAGTCCTGGGCAGAAAACAAGCTACAAGCAGATGGACGCCCAGACATAACTTGATCGCCGCCGCCTCGCCCTCACCTCGCAAATTCATCTCATCACTTGTGAGTAAAGCGAAAGTCACACACACACAGCAGTTTGCTGAGCTTTTGCGGGTTTAGAAAAGCGCCAAACGAGTGAGTGTAATGCGCATGCCCGACTGGTTTCTCTGATCCCACGTCAGGAGAAGGTCTTCGCAAAATGCAAAAGTTGTGCTATACCACCGCGTGAACGCAACCGAAGACCTTTGTTTCAAGAAGTATCGACAGCCATTTTAGAAAAAGTTTTCTTCGTGCTGTAATGGCCCACAGTTGCATTAGATTGCATCGCAATGGGTTTTGTCCGTCAATCTTGCCAAGGCTGGCACGGTCGTCCCACCCGACACAAGCAAGCGGTCTTACATTCAATGTATTTTTCCATCTGCTTCTGCAGCAGTAGCGCTTGATCCACTTAACGCGGATGTGTCAGTGGGAACTCGAGAGGATGCCATCTTGACACCTATTTTTCTATGGATAGACAGCTAGCTCTCTCTTCCATTGAATCGATCGATCAGCGCGACTCACATGTATTCTCCAATTTTCTTCAACTTTCTCCAAGCGCCTTTCGGCATTTATTTCCATCTCATAATTTGACGTTTGTGAAGGTGTATAATCATAAATTGGAAGCTGTGATGGATACGCTGTCAAAAAGGCCATGCGGCGAGTTCAGTCAGTCACTTTTCACGAGTGTTACGTCGTATCAATCAATCAAGCGAGCATGCATGCTACAGCAACTCTAAGTAAGCATATGGGCTGAAGACCAGCTGCTCCGGCGCTGGCTGGTCTCTCTTGGCGACCATGGGGCATACTTAAGCACGAACCACCAAGCGCTCGCGTGAAACCGAGTTTTGAGTGTGCGCGTTCCAAGCGAAAAGACCTCATGCAACAGCGAGTGATCGACTCGATCGATCGATCACTAATCCCCCGCGTGAACATGTAGTTTTTTTCCTTCCATGGTCCAAACTGCGATCATTACCAACCGCTCGCATAGAAACTTCAAGTGACTCGCGCGTTTCGCCTGACGTCTCTCCCCCGTTGGCAGTCGAGTCGTCCCCCTCTCCGCCCCCAATTGGCGCTGGTGTTCCACCCTCCGTTGGTGCAGAGTGAATGACCCATCCCACCGCTCGCTGAGTTGCGCTTGCGCTTGTTGACGTGAAGAAGCCTGGCTGGCTTCTGAGTGGAGCTCTTGCTTAGGTCTTGAGTGAGCTCTTGAGCGTCTCGTCGTCCATCTGTTCTGAAACGAGCAAGCAGCGAAAAGAAGACGACGTGCCCTCGAGCAATACAGCGCGAGTCTTGTGAGAGGCGGGGCGACGCCGCCACCCCCATCCATCCATCCGTCCGTCCTCACAACCGAACAAGCGACGACGAACACACAGACAGCACACAGCACGCGCCTCAACTCGATCGATCATAACTTGACTTGCAAGCACGTGTCGCTGCTCAGTTTTCGAAAAGCTCGCTCGCGATTGTAGAGGCGGGCGAAAAGACAAAAGGCGACTTATTAGCAGGAGTGAGTAAGTGAGTCAGTCAGGGTGGGTACCCTTTCTCTCTCTCTCTCACTCTCTCAGTCTCAGTCTCGGTGGAACGAGCGACTGACCGCCTGCGTTCCCGCGGTCCCTCTCAGCGGGCAGTTTTCGGATTAAAGAAGCATCAAACGGACCTGGATGATCCCTTCGAAGGCGACGCCAGCGCCAACGATCATGCAAGATGCGCACAAAGATGGCGCTCAGTCTACAACTGGCAGCGCATCAGCAGAGGCTAACACCAGCAGCAGCAACAACAACAGCACCAGATTCACTATGACGACTGCGGACGACGCCTCCACTGCGGTGGCCAAGAGCCTAGTCGAGCGCATGCAGCAGACGTATCCGTTCAGGCAGTCGCCCCTGTCACGCCCCGGATCCTTCCGACTGGACGCGATCATGAACGCCGAGACAGTGGAGGAACACAAGAACGACGTGAGCGCCGTGGACTTGGACCACGACGATGGGGACGACAGAGAAGGGTCCTTCTCGTACGGCAACGAGAACAGAAACCAGAACAACAACGACGCCAGCGGTGGTATCGCATCCAGTCCGCTGCAGCACCACTTGGACTCCGGGAAATCCTCGATCGCGTTCATTCTGGGCAACGATAGACAGGGCAACAACAACAACCAGGAGGAATCGCGAGATCGACAGCGAGGAGGAACTTCGGGAGCAGCTGAGAAAGATGACGACCACTATGACGACGACCACGAACTAGAAGAAGACGGTGAGTGGGGCGACGCCTCCAGCGACGCCAGCTATGGTGAGATACGCTCACGCGCCTATCAACTCATTCACTGGAATGCGATTCTAACAAACTGTCATCTTCTTGTATTGTCTGGAGCAGACCACCGCGACATGGAGCTGTTGCCTTCGCGCACCACCCGCACCAGCAGCACGTTCTCCTCGACTGCGACCACCAGCTCAAAGGGAGGAGGACGAGGAGCAGGTGGCAAGGTGCCTGCAGCTGCGAAGAGAGCGTTGTCTTCCTCGTCCTCAGGGAGTCGCAGCCAGATCAAGAAGTCACGCATCTGCAAGTTTGAGAACTGCACACGCTACGTGGTGAACCGCGGACTGTGTATCGGCCATGGGGTACGTCATTCCGTCCGTCCATCGATATGAGTCAGTCAGTCAGTTGCTCTGCCTGTTCTGAAACTGTGGGGTGTGGGGATCTGTCAGTCCAGTCAGTCAGTCGAGCTATCTATCTGTATCTGTCTCTACGGTTCGAATTCGAAAGACAAGGGATGGCAGACAGTGGGCAGGATTGACTGGCAGATCGCGAACGGCAAACGGCAAACGGCAACTGACGAGCAGCTCAAAATTTGCAATCTTTTGGAGATCTGATACTGTATGCTCTTTCATGTCTCGTATGTGCGTCTACATTTGATGATAACGCTCGCTCTGTGTCTGTCTCTTTCATCTCAGGGCGGCAAGCGGTGCGCGGTCGTGGGCTGTGCGAGCAGCGCCAAGAACCTCGGCGTCTGCTGGAAGCACGGTGCGTTGATATTGGTGCATTTATGCCATTCCCATACAGCACAAGTGCCAACATTCACACTGTATATATGGGTAGGCGGCTCGACCAAGTGCACGATCGAGGGGTGCGACAACCGCGCCAAGTCGCGCGGCGTCTGCTGGTCCCACGGCGGCGGCAAGAACTGCAGTGGCGATGGGTGCACCAAGACGGCGGTCTCCAACGGACTCTGTTGGGCTCACGGAGGAGGTACAGATTATTAGTCAGCTTCTCTACCACTAGAAGGAGTATGTATCTGTGTGTACTGACTGAATGACTGGCGAACTGTTGTGTGGCTTACAGGCAAGCGCTGCGTCGTGGAGGGCTGCAAGAAGCCCGCGTACGAACGCAACGCCAACCTCTGCTCGGTGCACCAACTCAGCAATGTGGGAGAAGTAGCAACTTCATCGGTTTAGAGAGAGTATGATGAAAATGCGCGATATCCTTATAAGCGGCAGACAAAAGAGGTGTCTGTAGTATTTATCTCGTTGTCGTTGTTGTTGTTGCTGAGTGACGACACACGAGCAACAACTCAAATGCAAAATAAGAGCTCATCACTCGCGCATCATGAAAGTCTCGTATGCTTGTTTACTGCACGCTTTGGCGCCGTGCAGACATGATCTGCGTCATTTTCCACGCATGCCAGTGGTTGTAACATTTAGCAAAAAGTGAGACAAAAGCGGCGTCACTTTAATAACAGATACCCTTTGTAAAACTGCTCCTATCCAAACGAAGTCAGGCTCCAAAGTGACCTACACATATTTATGAATACTCTTAGAAGAAACGCACAGCAAATTTCTGTTAAGTGGGATAGAGAGAACGCAAGCACTTTCTTATCTTTTTTCCGCATTTTGCACTTTGCTGGATGACGCGAAGAAGCGACTCGGCGCAAGAGCAGCGTGATGATGGCGACGCCACCGCCACCGTCATGACGCCCGCGCAGCTGCAGCAGGAGCTCTGGGCGCTTGTGGATCTCCTCGTGCAGCACCAGCTACCAGAAGCAGCAGTGAAACGCGACGACCGCGACGCTTTACAGGAACAGCAGCACAAACAGATTGGAGACGGTGGTGGTGACGATGACGCAGATTTCCTTGTGACCATTCAACGGAGAGCCAAGCAGTTGCTGCTCGCGAAGCGGCAGATTAGTACTGGAAATCAGAAGCAGTCTTTGGAAGTTGCGGACGGGAATGATGAGGCTGCTGCTGCTCGCGTGGGCTATGTTGCTTTGAGTGATAAGAATGACGCAAATGACGCGACTGGTGGTCATGAGAGTGCGAAGCGCAAGAAGGAGAAGATGTACGAAGAAGCAAACGAGCGCATTGCGCGCACTGTCCTCGATGGAACTAATCCAGATGCCAGAGGAGGACGGTGTGATGGCGATGCTAACGGTGTTGAAGAGGAAGAAGAAGACAAGAGCGACACACTCTCGGACTGCACGACGCTCACAGAGACGTCGAGCGTCTACGGCATCCACAACACGTGGGTCGATCTCGCGACGCTCTATTCACTGCCTTTTGTGTATCAGCCAATCAGCAGCGGCCACGACAGCAGCTCAAGCCGTCGTCTCAAACCCGTGCCTGCGCTCAACATTGGTCACGAGCAGATGCATTTGAGCAAGATCTTCCAAGAGTGCCAGCGTTCTATCCACACGATGCGCGCCGTTGCGACTGTAGACTCGCTGCGCAAAGTACTCGACCGCGGCGTGACGGTGCTGCACTTCAGTGGGCATGGCGGCCAGATCGCCGGCAAGAAGAACTATCTCGTGTTTGAAGACACCCAGTGCAGTGGACTAGCGCACTTGGTTGACGCTGCGACGCTGCGTAGCATTCTGAGTGGGGGAGGTGTTCTCTTAGCTGACGACATCAGCAACAGTACCAGCAACATCTTGTCAACTGGCGCGAGCGAGAGTTTCGATGAGAACGAGCCCCCTCCACGCAGTATGACCCTCGGAGCTCTGTCGCTGTCGCGTTCGCTGTCGTCGGTGTCATCGTCGTCGTTCCGCAATCTTGGGGATTCAACAAGAGGCTCCAGCGGTACGCTCAAGCTTGTCTTCGTGTCGTCGTGCCACTCAAGAGAGATCGGCGAAGTATTCATCCAAGCTGGCGTTGCTCACGTCGTGTGCGTGCGATGCGACGGCAAAGTGCTTGACGAGTCGTCGTCTATGTTCTCGCACTCGTTCTATCACGCAGCGCTCACTGGGAAGACTGTGCACCAGGCGTTTGAGATCGCGCGCGTTCGTGTGAGCGCTGAGATGCGCATCCCAGACAACGAAGGCGACAAGTTTGTGCTACTCGAGTCCTCAAACCTCCACGCCGAGTCCTGTCCACTATCCTCGAACAGCAGTGACGTGCCCCAGGCGATCGAAGTCAACTTCAATGTGAAAAGCTGCAAATGCAACGCGTCGACCGTGCATTTCGTGTTCTCGGACATCTCCGTTGGCAAATGGGTGGACGTGAGTCCGTCGAACAAATTCTCCAAGACTCTACCAGCGATCTCGGAATCGTTTGTCGGTCGTGAACAAGAACTGCACACGCTTGCGGGGCTTGTCAACGCGTATCGGTTCGTGACAGTGCGCGGTCCGCCTGGTATTGGGAAAAGCACGCTGTCGATCAAGCTCGCACACTTTTTGGCGGACCGCAATGTATTTTCCGACGGCGTCGCGTTCATTCGATTGCGAGGGGTTCAGTCGCTAGAAGGTCTGGAGTCAGCGATCAAGAGCTCATTGTTCCCCGAGGATGGTCGCGAGAAAGAGATGCCGCTCCACCAGGTGCTGTCCGATCTGAAAGTGCTGCTCGTGATGGACAACATGGAGGACCCGATCAACGCGAACCCGTCGACAGTGCGCGAATTTCTGCTGCACTTACTGCAAAACACCCCGCAGCTGTCGTTTTTGATGACTGCACGCCAGGCGATGGGCGGCGGGATGGAAGGATTCGATGAGAAGGTCATCTCGCTGAATCGCCTGTCACATTTTCACGCTGCAGATTTGTTCCTAAAGCAGTCGCCGCGTCCGCTACTGCTCTCCGAGATCGGCGAGATCGACACGAGTGGATCGAATGGGATGTCGCGTTCCGCGTCGGTCTTGGAAGCGCTCACGAACCATCCGCTGATGGCATTCCTCGACGGTCACCCCCAGGCAATTTCGCTCTGTGCGCCACTACTTCAAGATCGTTCGCTGTCTGAACTGACTCGAGCAGTGCTGAGTCGAGGTGTGAGCGAGCTCCAGGTTGTCGGGCTCCCTGCACACGATCGCAGTGCCGTGAACACACTTGTGACATCGCTCGGCGTTTCACTGGAACAAGTCAAAATGCACCACGGTCAGGACGCTATTCGCTTCTTTGCGCTCCTCGGGCTACTTCCAGCGGGAGCAATGCCTGCAGATTTCAAGAGCCTGTGGGGCAACAAGTGGGAGGTGCTCGTCGAGACACTGCTTCGGTTCTCTCTGATCCAGCGAAATCGAATCCCCGGATTTGCGCTCGCAAACCGAGGTTTGCCCAAGCGCAGTGGAGTTACAGGTGGGAGCAGCAGCAGTCAGCGACGAAGCTCACGCGGGGGCGGGGGCTCTCGAACGAGCGATGGATACGACCAGACGCTTCTTACAGCTTTGAAGGCGTATGGAGACTACATCAGCGGTGGTGGTGGTGGGAACAGCTCCAGTGGAAACAAGAGCGACATGTCGGAGTATGAGACTGGGAGCACAAGTCGCGGGCACTCGTCTGGCAAGCACATGCTGAACACGCTCACGCGCAGTGGACGGGCATCTCGAGCAGCGGAACATGTGGAGCAGATGGACAGCCAGGCAGAGGTCATGTCAGTGTGCATATCGTACTCGACGTTCCCATTCATCACAAGCTACGCGCGTAGCCTTCTTGGCATGTACGACGGTGATGGCGCGAAAAACGAAGCGCTCGAGTCCATCTGCAGTACTGATCGCGACCTCTTTTTGTACAATTGCGCGCGCCACTTTTGGAAAGTGAGCTACTGGGTGTTTCAGCACATATGCACGTTGGCAGCTCGCTCCAGTGCGTCATACCTGATCTTGGACATGCATGAGTCAAATTTGTGGATGATTCTCGACCTTCACCTGAGAATGATTGAAGAATGGGGACAAGAATCGAAAAATACCGTTGCTGTAACTACTGATGGTGCGCATCCTGATAACCAGAATGGGTTTGATGGAGGTAACGTGCCCGGCTTGATTGTGGACTGCTCTGCTTCGTTTGCTGCTTCAAGCTTGCGCGAGAAAATCGGCAGCTACGTTGTCGACGTTGCCTGCTTTTTTGCGCACTCGCTGTTCCTCTCGGGTCGCCACCGCGGTGCGTGGAATGCTGCGAACAAATCGCTGCATATCGCAAAACACCACAAGGATACACGAAGCGAAGCCAACACACGCAAGCTCATGGGCATTCTGCTGACCACGGAGACCAAGTTTGACGAAGCGAAGGCTCAATTCGGTATGTCGCTGATCCTCTACAAGGCTGTCGGCGACAAAATCGGTCAAGCGGCATCACTTAGTGCGATCGGGATGATCCACACCCGAAAGGGGAACCTTCGTGGTGCGCACAACTGCTTCACAAAGGCGCTCACGCTATACGAGTGGTTCAAGCATTCCCTGGGTCAGTTGAACTGCCACCAGCGTCTAGCAAACCTGGAGAAGAAGCTTCGCGATGGTGACGGTCTCTCGCGAAAGAACGGACAGAATTCGGGCTACAGTCACCACTACGCCGCGACGCGTCGGCTCCAGGGCGACTTGAATCGCAAACGCAATGGCGAGTACATCGTGCGCTGGGTCGGGCACGAGATGAGTTTGCTGCTGGAACTGCCGCTCTCCAGTACAGACCGGCTGCAAGAAGTCCACGAACCATCGTCAGCTTCGCTCAGCTCGAGCTTTCTAAGCCCAAGACACACTGCAGCTGGATTAGTCAAGCCACCAGCTCCAGGAGTGTCAAACACGCCGAAGAAATGCCGATTGGGAATGATTATTGATCAGAAAGAGAAAGAGCGCTCGGCAGCTGCGACTGTGACAACAACTTCAGTCTCGGTCTCCAGTGCTAGCAGTAGCTCAGCTGCTGCAGTGTCGGCTTCAAACTCGGAGAGTGGTATGGTTGATAAACTCAAGAACAGCAGCTTTGCGAGACGACGGGAGTACGACTCGGCGATCCGGAAGTCAGCAAGCAATACTGGTGGGGCAGTAGCGCCAGCGTTACCAGACCTTTAGAGTTGCTCGTCTGTGAGGTGTATGTCTTTGGATAAGAGTGTTAAAGGAAAGTGTACATGTAGGATAAAAGTGGTTGTGAAAGAGGGAGCTAATGGTGGTTAATTAAAACAAAATTTGACGGTGGTGGCTGTGGTCATTTCAAATTGCCAGTGTCTCCAACTCACCAACCACTGCCACCATTGTCGCTGTCTTCAATCTCATCATCAACTTCCTCAAGCAGCTGCTCGGTCCCAATAGCAACTCCAGGACCTGAACCAGCAGTCAAGACGTCGTTCTTGTTGCCGATCAACGCGAGATACGGCTCCACGTCGAACGCAAAAGTGTCGCCACTGCAGAGATAGTGATAGTTGCGCAAACCCTGTTCCTCCAGCCCACCAGTATCGCTTCCACGAGTGAATCGGAGCATGTCTTCTTTCTTTCGCGCGATCTTCTGGCGAGTAGCAAAGCTGCGAGATCCAGAAATTGGACGGAATGCGGTCGGCGCAGGGTGCTTGTTTGTCAACGCGATGCTGCGGACAAGAATTGTCTGGGCGACTTCGCGAGCGCGCTTGAACAGCTATTGTCCACATAGAACCACAAAAGCATAAACAAGTTAAAAGTTTATCATTTGTTAAGAAGAGCTCATCCCTGCAGCTCACCGTGTGTTTTCTTACCTCCGAATTTGAGTTGCCCTTGTACGATTCAGCCAGAATGTTCTCAGACATACTGAGTAGCTCCAGCGCGTCTCCCAAGTCGTCGACTTGCGAAAAGTAATCCACGCAGTTTTCGTGCACGAGCTCCAGAATTTTTTCTAGAGACATCGCTGACGCGTCCACCATTCTGTCAAAATCCACTTGGCTCTGCTCAGCAACACCACCACCGGCCGAATTCAAAAGCTTCTCGCTCTTCTTTGTCGTCTTCCCATGCAAAATCTTTCCGACAACGTGGAAATCCGAGAGAAAAGAGTCGCGATTCGTAGACGCCGTCTCGTCTTCGTCTCGTTTACTGTGCGCAACAACTCTAGCAGCAACTTTGGTCTTTCTGGCTTTCTGGGAAGCTGAGCTCGGCTTTTCTTTCCGTCGTTTCTGGTTTCGATGCACAACCAGCTGCAACATGTTGATCGCGTGTCGGATGTCTCCGCCGCTCTTGTCAACGACGTGCTGGATATCTGCTGGAGGCATGCTGCATCGCTCCAAGTCGGCAATGCGAGTCAAGTGTTTCTTCAATTGAGCTGTTCAAAAATATGGATCGGCATACGTTAGAACTTGTTAGTCAGCTACTGCTACTCAAAGCAACGCAACAGAACAAATTTACCTGCAGTGACGCCATTGAAGTTGATCACGGATGTGAATGGCGAGCTCATCACATCCGTAGAGAAGAGCTTCCCCAAGTGCTTCAAGTCGATCTTGTTCTCCCTCACGTCGCTGAAAATGCAAATGACTGGAAACTGGTTGTTGCCCGAGGGGTCGACGATCAGCTTGAACACCTCATGCACCTTGCCCTGCCACGACGAATCCTGCTTCGACCAATTCTGCGGCCAGTTTTCAATCAGGATCACCTGGCTACTTGAAGACGGTTGATATGGCAGAGATGACTCTGAGCCTTGGCTCAAAGCCAGCTTCCTCTTTCGGTTCCGCGGTCGACCATTTGTCGCTAGAGCGATGGGGAGTGCTGCATAATTGACGGACCGCGTGATAAAGTCTATAAAATCGTCCATTCTTGATGTTTGCTGAGTCCAAAACTGATCCTGAAGCATTCGCTCGTAGCTCAGCTTCCCAGCTGCCGTGTTGTCATTCCATTCTTTGACATCAATGCCCATTTGCTTGGCTATGCAACGGACCGCAGTTGATTTCCCAGATCCAGGAGGTCCGCACAGGAAGAGAAGCCGCTTGCGCACGTGGAACGTATTCGCTGACTGTGGCCATGCACTCTGGTTGAGCCACGCGGAGAGCTCTTGGATCTTCTTCTTGTTCACACACAGGTCGTCGACAGCCGATGGGAAGTACGTGTCTGCCCAAAGCCCCTGTGATTTCGCAGACGTAGCGGGTCCTCTGTTGTAATTCCGTCTCGCATTCCCAATCGAAGCCCAACGTTTGCTATCGTTCCCACTCTCTAGATCTGATCCGCCACTGCTTTCGATCACTTCCAGCGGGTCTTGGCCTGTTTTTTTCTCGTCTTCCTTTGACTTCATCTTCTTCTTTGCTGCTGCTGCTTTCAGTGCAACGACTGGCGCGAGCCATTGCGACATATTCCGCAGCTTCCGCGTCGGGCAGGGGCTGTTGCAGATTTCGCACATGTTGCTGCTCGTCTCATTCAGGAACGTGCACTTTAGACACTCCCACTCGCTCTTCTCTTGCTGCGTAGTAGCAGTCGATTTGGCCGTTGTCGTTGTCTTTACAGGTGCTGCTGTTGTAGCTGACTGTGTCACGACGTCGGCATCTTCACTGTCGCTGTCTAGAATGATAATCATCTCTACGGCTTCCGCGTTTCCTCTATCGCCATCACCATCACCATCACCACCGCGAACCTGCTGTTTTCGCTCTACATGCACGTGCTTTGGTCCCTCCGCCTGATCGTTTTGACGAAGGCGTCTCCTTGTTGAGACTCTCTTGTTAGCACCACCTGTGTTGTCGCTTGCTTCGGAGCTGCTTCCAGATCCAGTAGACGCGACGAAAAGCTCATCGTCGTCTTTTAGCCCACCAGCACCGCCACCCAGCTCTTTCTTAGCACTGCACCAAACATACACACACATTGTAATGCAACATGCACACGTGAACAGTTAGCACAATGGTTGTTCAAGAGGTGCTCCAATCCAGTGAACATACAACAGCTCTTGTGAGAGGTGTCGTTGTCTAACGGTGGTCTTGCAGCAGCAGCACATACCCACATCCACGCAGATACACATGTAGACACACATGCAGACACAAAACGTATACACAGAGAGATTCGCCACGCACCACTGCCGCAAGCGCCGCCGCATCCTCCGTATCACCGCTCACTTAGAAGAGGCAAGGTGCTTGATCGATCGTTCACCGCTCGATACGAAAATTCAAAAACGGTACAGCGTACCCCATCATGCGTAACCACATAACCTGCTGACCCCGAGCCAAAATTCAGCACCATTTCTGCATCATGGACTTCGAGCACCAGCGACAACAGCAGTTCCAGCCGCCACCGACTGCTGTGGCTGCGCGCGATGAGCAGGACGCGATGGCAGTCAAACAGTCGCTACAGAGGTGCGTGCACTTCCCCACTTCGTTGTATATGTTGTGGTTACTCGTGTGTGGTGATTAATGCCGATGGTGGTTGGTTGGTGCTGTTGTGTAGTGTGCAGAGCTACTCGCTGGATCTGGAGCGCATTCGAGCGGCGATGCAGAAGCGGCAGACTGCTCGCAATAAAAGAGAAGAGGAGACACACACAGTCGCTCGCTTTTAGGCTTGAATTGAGGTGGACAATCACTGTACGCTACTTGTATTTGGTATTGCTACGCCATGGAATGCAATGTTTTCTGTATCCTCTAGGAAGCCATTGTGTTCAGCAGGATCTCGATTCGGTCGCGCACCATCACGTGCAACGACGGCTTGGTCAGCGCATATGTCTGGCTAGCGAATGCGCGGATCGCCGGACTCGCGCTCGTCGACAGCAAGCGGTAGAGCGGGATCTGAAATTTCTGCTTGCCCTGGAACTGCAGGAACGCGCGCACAAAGTCCAACTTGATCTCCACCTGGTTCTTGATGAGCACCAGCGACCAGCGAAACATCACTTCCGCGTTCATTGACTCCCAGAGTCCAAGTGTGTCACCAAGCTCTGTCAGCACTGCTTTCTCTGAGAACGTTGCATCAAAGCAGCAGTCTAGAAAGTACAACACCTGGAACACTGGCCACTGCTTGGCTTCCTGCGACAAATAGAGCACGTTTGCGAGCACTGGGGTGTGCGAGGCGCTCCAATGGTATGCGAGCGCTTCGCAGCTCTCCATCATTTCTTTCGCATCTGAGAGGTCGGGCGTGTACGCAGGATATCCAGGCGCATGCAACCAGGTGGCAAATTTAATGGGACCTTTCAGCTCCGAGCCTTCCGCGAGCTCTGGGAAGTATTCGAGGAAGAATTTGATCGCGTCTTCCGCTGCGATCGACTGGAAACGGAAGTTGGCGCAGTACGCCTTGAGGAAAGCGTCAAATGCCTATTGGGATGGATCATTTGTTCACAGTTAGTAATCCATACACGCACACTCATGGAAACAGAACGTGTATGGGAAACCACTTTTACCTTGTTCGAGCCAACGAGACTTTGCAGGTAGCTCACGAAATCGTAGCCTTTTTCGTAGGCGCACTGATTGTAGCAGTCGCCCGGGTCAATCCCCTGCTCCAGTGGGACGCGCAGACGCGTGAGTGGTGAGTCTTCGCCCAAAGACGAGATCTCTTCGCGGAGCAGCGCCTCCCCAAGTTTTGCATTCAGACACATAAGCCCTCTATGTGGGTAAAACAAAAATGCACATGTCAGTTTAGAGCTTGAGATGATAAGTGAACTCCCAAAAACAAACCCAACTTGATGCCTTACCTTCCGTGAACCACCTCCGTGATGCGGCGCTCAGCGTACATGGTGAAGCCCTCGTTCAGGAAGAAATCGCTCCAGGACGCGTTCGTAACGAGGTTCCCAAACCTGCCAGTCGTCAAGTTCACAAACAGTCACTGAGAATGAACGAGATCTTCACAAAATACGAAAACGGTCAGCAACAAAAACGTACCAGGAATGAGAAATCTCGTGCGCAATAACTGAATTCCATGCATCAAAACAAACAAGATCAGTCAGTACATCAAATCACCATCCAGAGCACAGTGAAAACATAGTCTTCTTCATACCTGACGAGAGTGATTGGTCTCCTGCGATCAGTGACGGCGACACAAACGTGAGGCGAGGGTTCTCCATGCCGCCGTACGGGAACGAAGGCGGCATGACCACGACGTCGTAGCGCTCCCACTGGTACTCACCGAAGAGCTCTTCGCCCGTAGAAAGATACTTCTCAATCACGCCTTCAAACTCTCTCGTTGACGCCTCCAACATGCACGGTTCGGTCCAGATATTCGAGCGCGGTCCCACGTACGCAGACACGAGGTCGCCGACTGCCATCGCGACAAGATACACTGGGATCGACTGCTGCATTTCGAAGTTGTATCGCGTTCGCTCTGGCTCACTCACAGTCTCTGTAGAACAAAGCTTCGCGCTCATGACGCACACAAGCTCAGCAGGGACGACGATTGACGCCGAGTACGTGATGCGCACCGACGGCGAGTCTTGACATGGGAAGAAGCTGCGGTTCAGCACTTCCTGACCCTGCGTGTACATGTACGGCAGCAATTTACCCGCTGTCTGCTCTTTTGCAAGCCAGCAAACGCCGGGGCTCTCGGATTTCGTGTCGTACTTGATGATGACCACGAACTCGCGCTCCTGCTGGATTTCCTGTGGCAGCTCGATCTCGAGCGCTTCGCCAAACGACGTGAACGGCTTGATGGCCCAGACAGCATCGAGCGATCTGTTGTCTCCATTGCCAGTTCCGCGGGCTTGAGACACCGCTGGTCGCACGCACACCGAGTGGATCTGCAGGTGGAACACGTCCAGTCGAAGAAGACGCTGCGGAGAGCTGTTGTTCTCACTTTCGCCAGAAGCCCTACGGATGCGCAGCTGCGCCTCGCCCGAGATAACCCTGGCGCTCATGTCCACGTCCATACGCAGCGCAGCGTGGTGCATCTGGAACTCGTGGAGAGCAGAGCAGGTCGCCGGGTCGGCGGTCGCTGGTGTCGTCGCACACATGCTGGTTGCTTTGCTGCTGGTGTCTGGAGGTGGCCAATTACTTTGTTCTGGTGCTTTGGCTCGCTCACGCAGACAGAAAAAATCGATAGAAAAAAAAAGAATGCGCTTTGAAGACGCAACTCTAAGCCAACTGAGTGCTTCTTCTCAAATGCACCAATAGTCAACAGTTGCTCTACATAAGTCCTTCTCATGGTTGGAAGGTAAGCATGTTTGGCAAGCCAATCACAAGAAACCTGCATTCATCCAACTGTGAGGATCTCGAAAACCTGCACCGTCACAATTTTATCCAATCATCATCTTCATGCCACCAAAAACTGAAACTGGTACGATGTGCCCAAAATTTAGTACTGTGTAACAGCTCAATCTGAAGTGCTCGCGGCGACAAACTGGCAGCCATTGTACCACAAACCAATGGCAACAGAAGGCAGTAGAGCAATGGCACTGCTCGAGGCCAGCGCTCTCTATCGAGCTCTTGAAGATACAAGCGAGGAGGAAGAGAGTGAAGATGAGTGGGAGACGCCGGAAATGGTACACCTTCTATGCAGCGTACGCTACTTAACCCGCTCAACTGTGCTTAAGGCGGCAAAGTAGTTCCCTGAGAGGATCTTTGTCATGGACCCCTGCCGTGACCGTCGCAACCTCCTTGCACACACGCATCCACCGCCCATTCGTGCCGCCACCCACGCTACCACCACCACACAACCCATCGCCAACTGCCGGTATACACGTAGCAACACAACCTTCGTTTTGCTTCGCGACCGCGCCACCTA
>JALBZD010000757.1:0-17070 GCA_038050675.1 Globisporangium cylindrosporum | reverse complement strand
TTTGTATCGACTCGCTGCTACTGTTAGTTTGTACATTAATAAGTTCGCGAGTGCCAAAATTGCGCTCGAATAGGAAGGCATACAAAACGCCATACGACTCACTTTTGTCACTATAGACGGCATTTTGACATAGATTCGTGAAAACCCCACTTTGTACCAAAATGCATTTCGATAGTGAAGAAAGTGAATAGTATAGAGATTCGTATTCTTTGGCGACAGCGTGCATTTTGGCACAGATTCAAATAGGGCTTCTCGATAGTGAACCTTACGAGGTTATTGTATAAAGGTAGGAAGGCGAATGAATCTTTCGGATTCATCATTGAGTCCCTACGTTATGAGCGCTTCACGGAAGCTCATCAGAAATCCTCCTTTCTCCTCTTCATGCTTCTCTCTTCTTCCTCTCCAAGGCGTTGCTAATCTTCCTCCGACCGTGGTTCTCGTCTTTCTTGTCTTGCGAGACGAAGCGCCTCCATCTTTGTTCGAGCTCTCGGGTGAAGTGGCGGGGGTGTAGTTACTTACTGTCGTATCTCTGTTGAGCTTGAACATTGTGTCCGGCATATGCTCAGGGTTTTCTTACTTCTGTCTCTTCTGGAGTGTGTACTGATCTGTAGATTTTCGTTTTGGCTAGCGAACGAAGGGTATATTCATTCGTCTACAACTGCAATGGAAGCCTCCCAAAGAAGCTGGATTCCAACTTGGAAGGCTGCGGTGTAACTGTAAACGAAGGTGGACCGCCATCTGCTGACTGCCACCTGCTGACTGCCACCTGCTGTTACACAAAAGAGCCTGTCTACTTAACAGAAGTGAGTGAGTTGATGAGTGGTTTTGTCACGTCGACGAATGCAACAAACAACAATGTGTGCGTGCAACGAGGACTTGATGTCCCCAGGTTCAATGACACAGTAGATCCATATAAAGTACAGGTGTACAGTAGGTGCATAGAGAAATTCTACTCAAGCTCAAGCGATCTTTACACCTCAAATCCCGGCGGGCCGAAATGGTTGCTTCTTCTCTTGTGCAGACTTCAGTACTTGGCGAGAATGCGGGGCTGCGGAGCCAGCGACATCGATCGTGAATGAAATCCTATCTGTTGATTTAGGAGCGGCGGTGAGATGAATAACAAAATAACAGATGACTGGTCAGCTGGCGTCAAATTCGCTCAAGTCCGAATTCGTCTCCATTTTGATGCGCAATCTCTCAAGCAGCTGTTTTCGTTGAGTGGGGGAGATGGGGGACGATTGTAGGACCTCCGCACAGCTAGCAGCTTTAGCTTGGCATTTGTATGCAAAAATCCATTTTGCATTTCATTCTCATAAAAATGGCAGTGTAGTTTTGTATACAAATGCTGAGCTAGTAATATAGAAGTAGGTAAAACCTTACAAATGGTGCTTTCCGCGAGGTTTTCTGCTAGAAAAAGCGCGTCAAGAGTGTTGGTTTGATGCTATTTAGCAGGAAGATTGCGCTTCATTATGCTGTTTGAGGAGTTTGGCTCACTTTTGCTTTGTGTACGAAAGCAACGACGCAACTAACATGCGGTCGCCTGCCTGCGTGGCGCTCCCAGTTGCTCAGTTGGGAATTTGCAAGAAGACGAAGACGCTCCCAGAGAGAAGACGAAGCAGAACAGGAAGCAGCAACCATGGCCGCCGGAGACGCTGTTCCAGAAGTGAAGAAGTACCGCTTCGTGCGCGCGGACTTCCAGCCGCTGCAGACCAAGCCGCTGCACTTTGACATGGTGTTCGACATCACGGAGACCAAGGTGCGTTTTGTTTGCTTACTTGCGTCTGTGTGGCGACTGTCGTACTAATCCAAGTGTTTGGCATTCGCGATTGCGTATATGGCTATGATGCACAACATACACAACAGGCGAAGGTGACGCTGCAGACGACGCTGAAGCACGACGGCGCCGCGCCGCTGACCGAGCTCAAGCTCAACTCGAAGGAGCTGGAGATCGTGTCGGTCGAGCGCTTCGACACGTTCACGCCGCTGGGCGAGACCAAGAACTTTGTGGACCACGTCAAGAGCTTCGCAGCGCCGCGTGCGCTCGAGTACGAGGTGGACTCGGACGACCACTTCCTCGTGCTCAAGTTCGCGCAGCCGGTGCAGAGCGGCGAGGAGTTCGTGATCCGCACGGTGAGCATCGCCACGCCGACTGAGAACATTCTTGAGGGTCTGTACTATGACTACACGCCCGAGGGAGCGCCGAAGACCATCATCACACAGTGCCAGCAGCACGGCTTCCAGCGCATCGTGCCGTGCATCGACACAATGGACGCCAAGGCGTACTACACCACGACCATCGTGGCGGGTAAACGCTACACGAACATCATCACGAACGGCGACTTGGCTCCGGGCTACCACACGGAGCACGGTGTGCCTGTGTTCCACTCGGCGGAAGAGGTGCTCGGCGAGGCGGACGAGACGCGCCATGTGCTCAAGTACTACAACCACAAGGTGAACATGGCGCCGTACCTGTTCTTCTTGGGCGTGGGCACGTACGAGACGTTCCGCCGCACGCTTGAGTTCCCGGACGGCGACACGACGCTGCTGGAGATCCTGGCGTTCCCGGGCTTCTTCGAGCCAGAGGACGCCAAGGCGGCGGTCAAGATGCTGCACGACTCGGTGCTCTGGACCATGGTGAGTCTCGGCCCGGAAGCCTGCGAGCACCACGACGAGCGCAAGCGCATCTACGCGCTGCTCGAGGAGCGTGAAGCGATCAAGGCGAAGGAAGGACTGCTGTGCCTGGGACCGAACGAGACGTACGAGAAGACGCCGCTGAGCACCGACGACGCGGCTCGCCTCGCGGCCGTGCGCGCCGAGCTCAAGGAGCTCCTGAAGGTGTGGAAGAAGACCGGGTACAAGTACACTGGCGCCGTGTACCGCGAGATCGCCATGGAGAACTCGTACTATGGCGGCATGGAGAACGTGGGCAACACGACGATCGTAAGCTCGTGCTTGTGCCCGAGCTGCCGCATGGACGACAAGTCGTACGAGTACATGGAGCACGTCAAGGTGCACGAGTACTACCACAACATCAACGGCAGCCAGGTGACCGGTCAGTCGCCGTTCGAGATTTGGCTCAACGAAGCCGTGACGGTGCACATGGAGCGCAAGCGCGCCGGCGCCATCTTCGGCGAGGACTACAGCCGCTTGAGTGAGGTGCTATACATGTTCACGCCTGCCATTGGCCCACTCGCGCAGGATCTGTCGGCGACGTCGCTCGCTGTTGAACCGCAGGGTTTCAACCAGACCCAGGAGCTCGTGTCCGTGGTGACGTACTCGAAGGCGCCAGAGTTCGTGCGCATGGTGGAGCTGATGCTTGGCGAAGACAAGTTCCACAAGGCGCTTGACAAGTACCACACGGACTACAGCTTCAGCAACGCGACCACTGCCGAGTGGATCAAGTGCATGGAGGAGTTCTCTGGCCTGGACTTGCAGAACCTGGCCAAGACCTGGCTCAAGCGTCCAGGTCACCCGAACGTGACGTACTCGACCGAGTACAGCGCTGCGGCCAAGGAATACGTCGTGAAGATCGCGCAGACGGGCTTCGAGGACAAGGAAGAGGGCAACAACGGTCCGTGGGAAATCCCGATCGACTGGGCGCTCGTGACGGACGGCAAGGTCGTGAAGGAGGGTCTGTACATCTTCAGCACGAAGGAAGCGACGTTCGTGATCCCAGGAGTGGACGCGGAGCCGGACTTCCTGTCGTTCGCCCGCGGCTGGTCGTTCTTCGGCAAGTCCAAGCAGACAAACGCATCGATCCCTCAGCTGATCAAGCAAGCCATGTCGGACCCGGACGCTGTCAACAAGTACCTCGCGTACCGTGCGGTTGCTGATGTTGAGAAGGCGAAGGTCATCGGCGGCCTGCTCAAGGGTGATTCGAAGACTGAGATTTCTTCTGAATTCGTGGAGCTCCACGCGAAGATCCTGTTCTCCGAGGAGCTGACCCCATCTGCGCGTGCGCTGACCTTGTCCGAGTCGAACCGCATTCAGAGCCGCGATGATTTGAGCCACCACTACATCGCCGTGAAGGACGCTACGACTGCGCTGCTCCAGGCGGTGTGGGCCAAGCACTCTGCTGAGATTGAGGCCGCGTACGCGAAGCTGGCTGCCGAGTCCCGCGCGGGTCCTCACTACGAGCAGTTCCAGGAGCGTTCGCTGAAGCGCCACCTGCTGAGCCTGATCGTCGCTGGCGCGAAGGCGCCTGTGTTGAGTACGATCCCAAAGGCTGTGCCAACTGTTGCGCCAACGTTGCTCGCTCTGGACCTGCTCAAGAAGTCGACATTCGCCTCGGACCAAGCTACTGGTTTCCGCTACGTGCTTGAAGACGAGACATTCGAAGACCGCGAGAAGGTGCAAGAAGAGATCTTTGAGCAGTGGCGCCAGCACCCGGACACGATGACCAAGTACATCGGCATCGTGAGCAGCTTGGAATCGCCAGAAGTCGGCAAGCAGATCTTGAAGTTGATTGCCCACCCAAGCTTCAACCCAGCTCAGTCCAGCCACGGTCGCACGTTGACTCGCTGCTTGTCGCAAATCCGTCACTTCTCGCTCTCGACCGACGAAGGTCTGGAAGTTATGGGCGAAGTGTTCACGAAACTCGGCAAGGTGAACCAAATGGCGGCGTACCCGATCTTGCAGTCGTTTGACCACTTGGACCGCTTCGATGAAGCCCAGAAGACGAAGTTACTGACCTTCTTGCAGAAGTTGCAGGACTCGATCGACAAGAAGAAGGAAGAGTCGCTCTACAACCAGCTCAACATCATCTTGAAGAAGGTGTAAATGTGGAAGAACAGTAGTAGTGTCCAGTACTTTGGTATCCTTCAAACCATTCACCCTTCGAGCAAGTACGTGATGCATGCATGTATGAGCGATGATGACCCATGTCTTTATGTGCGCCGCCTCAGTAATAGCTCATTAAGAAACTTGTACGATGGTGAAGTTGTGCGGCAATGCTGGCGAGGTGAACACAACCCGCGGATCTCAAAGAACTATGTACAAATGAAAGAAAGCTTTGCACATCGAAGGACAGGAAGGTAGATAGATACATACGACACAATTAAATTACTGTGTTGCTACTTGGTGAGTAATAGCAGCACTACGGTAGGAACAAACCGACATTTACTCAACAACAATACCTGCCTCCTGCTCCATCCTTGCCGACAAAGGTAGCTGAACTGGCTCCTCCATCATCGTAGGCGACAACGGCACGGGTTGGTGCGGCTTCTCGCTCATCGCTCCGTCTTCTGGCTCTTCTTCATCGTCTTCAATCTCTTCTGTATTACGTGGGGACGAGAGAACACTTCCTTCATCAAGAGATGAACGAATCTCGAAATCTGGCGGAGGCGATCGGTTCGTCTGCTCTCGTACCCCAGCAAACAACTTGTCAGGTAGTTCGACCTCGTCTTCTGGAGGTGGTGGCAACTTCTGGCTTGAATGTGTCGTCGTCGTCGTCGTTGGCAACTTCGGTTCTCCATCGAAATTCACTCGCGAGCTGCTGAGATCAAGATGGCGGCCGGGAACGGAGACGGTTTGCACAACCGGAGGCGCAACCAGAGGGTCTGGCTCTGAGTAAACGTGCTGCACGCGCTCCAGCCTGACACGAAGGATGGACTTTAGCGGCCTTGATGACGATGATGCTGGTTTCACAACAGGCACCACTTTCTTCCCCATCGGACCCCACACTGCCAGGAGTTTGGAGACTTCGACATCTTTTAAAAACTCCAACACGGTCGGCTCAGCGAATCGGATGCGGGAATTGCGCTCAATCTCTTCCTCCTCAGCGATTGCCTTCTCTGCGATGGTCGCTTCCGCAATTTTCTCGTTCTCGGTAACTCGTCGTACCACTGAGTCAAGAACGACAGTCGAACGCCGGGCGCGGTGAGCGTATGCTGGTCCCAGGCGTTTGGACGTGCTGCAAAGTGCACTTCCCAACACGTCGCGCGACCTTCCACCTCGTGAACCTGAGAATACAAATGGCCAAACGACACACATAAGTGATGACACCACTTTCCCAAATCAAAGCTGGATGGAGGAGAGCTTAATAACGTCATACCCATGAGATCCCGCAGATGATTGACAGAGTTGGATCGCTTCTTTTGCGCTGTCTCAGCGCCATTGTTGCGCGCGTTCTTTGACTGCGAGTTCGGTTCTTTCGGAGCCTTGGGTTCACTCTTCTCTACTCGCTTCTCCTTCTGCGCCGGTTTGTCGCTGTTCGAAGAAAGCTTCGAGGATTCCTTTGAAGAAGAAGACTGCTTGTCGTCTTTTGACAACAGCTCGTTCTTCCATTTTTTGATGATCCAGCTCGCCAATTCTGAAATCGAGTCGTCGAAGCCCCACGAAATGCCTTGTTTCCAGATCTTGTTCACCATTTTCCCGATCTGGCTTGACACAACAGCCTCTGTGGTGACTCCAGGCAGCACCGCAAGGATCTGTTATTATAAACAGTGTCATCCCAGGATTAGCTTCCATCAGGGACTTGGTCTTCAATGTTCACTGTCACAACTTGATACATGACCACGAACCTTCAGGACGACAAGCAAGCCGGTTTCTGTTTCTTTGGATTCCGTCCATAACGACAACAATCTTTGCAATGTAGCCAGCCCTCCCTCCTCGACGAACTGTTTCAGTGCTTTCTTCGGCTGCACCACGCATACACACATGACATACACGGGCAGGACACCAATACAGACATGGTTAGTACGCTGTTCACAAGGACACCCTTCCTTCCCCCCTTACGTATAGTAGTAGTGATTGAAAGGAAGTGCCTACTTTCAGATCCCCGTTCGCCAAGATGTCCAGCTGCACCTCTTTTTTGCCATCAGATGACGCATCGGAGCTGGTGCTGACTACTACATACAGGACGCTGCGAGTGATGTTGTGCGCATAGGTCTTTGTGAGTCCCTGGGTGGAGTCGAAAGGCGGCGACAGCTCGCCCAGGTTCTCCGGGTCACTTTTCCTATCTTTGCTGCCTTTGCTCTTTTTCGCTGACGACTCTGCTGCATTGCCCCCATTGCTGCTGCCTTCGTAAGTCTTTAGCTTCTTAGGCGACGCTGATGGTGCCGATGCTGCAGCACCATCTGCGAGCTTTCTCTTTTTGCTCTCCTCTTCACTCGGTGAGGACAGCGGGATGCTCTCGATGACATCCTGGTACGAGAGATCCTCGCAGCTCCCGTTAAAGAAAAGCACGCGGTATTTCCTCGTCGCAATGAAATACGACGACACCGTGCCGTTGACAATAGTCTCTCGACCCGCGTCGTCGACAAAGAGCTTGGAGATGCCAAGTCCGATAAGCTTGTTCATCTCTTCCGGTGAGGCATCTGACTGTTCCCCGAAACCCGAAGACCAGTTGCTTTGGCTTGTTGCTCTTGGTCGCTGCTGGTGCTGGGAGCTCCTGGAAGCACTGGAAGTCGGGCTGGACGCTCCACTCTTGCTACTGGTGTTCACTCCTGGAGCCTTGTCGTTCAAACTCAGAATCAACGTCTTCTTGCTTTTTGCGGGCTCAGGTGCGCACACGGCTGGCACAGTCGGCATGTGGATAACGTGCACATGTAGGTCTGCTTCTGTCATCTCCTCGCTGTCGCCATCTTCATAGGTGATGTGGTAAAAGTGCGAAAATGTCGAGTACTTATCGACAACGCCGGCAAAGGGCTCTTTGTACCCAGGAAAGTACTTGGATACGCGCGTGCCGAGTGGGTACCGTGGCGTAGTTTGCATGCGCGCCTGCTCACAAAACGCACATAGACATCACCCGCGATCATAACATTAGTAGTCGCCTCTACACATGCGTGTAGAGTGAGCAAGCACACCACACATCATACGCCCACCACCACATTATGAACCACGTCGCTATGATCGATCATCTACAAGAGACATCTGGCATACTGGGACGCACCATTCCAAATCGGGAATAAGAAAGTGTGAGAGCTGATCACACCAAGAGACGGACGGACGGGAAGGCGACGAGTTGGCTAACGTTACTCGCCTCTCTGTGCGGTCGGTCAGTCCTGTACGGTATGATCTGCTACAGTTTTACTACTACTATGGAGCTACGTTGCGTATGTGCGTATGTGCGTATGTGCGTATGTGCGAGTGAGTGTGCGTGGTCCAGCCTTCCACACACGCAAGCGCCAGCACGCGGTCGCTCTTCTTCTCTTCGTCTTCTTGCTGCTGCAGCTCTTGCGCTTACTTACGGGCGGGCGGGCGAGTTGGCTAATGGCGGGATGGCAGCGAAAGAACGAAAAGTCCATTGGAAAAAAAAAAACTCGGGTTACCCGATTTTAACGTGGTTACATGAAAACAGGTGCTCAAACAGTCACTGGCCGACAATAAGGTGGCATAACATAACATTTGGGAGTGAATCAGGTTGCACTACCGTAGATGAGTGTTTACCGTAGGACGGTAAACTAGCCATGGGTCCTTTCACGATACAGAACCTACTCTGAAGTTAAAATAAAGGGGCAATAAACAAACTACTCCCTTTCCAAAGTTAAATAAAAATATGCGCCTCTTGAAATATAAGAATGTATAATACTCTCTAAACGAAATATACGGGTATTATTTGGAGAAATGCAATTTATAATAATATTACATAGGGATGAATGAAATCAGATACAGTCATATGAAAAATTATAGACGCACCCGGGTTTTTTCGATTTTATTTTTCATTTTTTCATTTTTGAAGCGCTGTTCAAACAGGAGCTTTCATGGCAAAAAGAAAGAGAACACAGAAAACCACATGCAAAAAGAGTAAAAATTGAAAGAGAAAAGTCAATTTTTCACATTTTGACCCTATGAAAAAGTATAGACGCACTTTAGTTTCTTCCCTACTTATTGATAGTTTTGCCGCACTGGAGGATTACTTGAGCCATTCGAGTAGGCATTCCTTCAACCAAACCGTGTAGGTACTGCTGATCGAGCTTGCGCCAGCATTTCTCGATCTCGCGCTTCAACTCGGTCCTGGTAGAGAATTGGCGCCCGTTTGCATACACTGACTTTGCCAAGACACCCCAAACATTCTCAATCGGGCCCAAGTCGGGGCTTTTGGCTGGTCACTTCGCTGTCTCTGCATCGAGAGTCTAGATGAACTCCATTGTTTTCCCTAAGCTGTGCACACTGGCGTTGTCCTGCTGGAAGAGCGCTAGAGAGCGACCGCTTTGGCGCTTTAATTCCTCGGTCGCTGGAACGAGGCACTGCTTCAGCGTCTGCACGTACTTTGCTGAATTCTGGCGCCCCTCAAGAAAAGCAATCTCGCTCTTTCCATAGTAGCTAAAGCCACCCCAAATCATCACGGACCCGCCTCCCACGGTATTGTAAGAGTACTTCTTTCGCTCGTTCCGCAGGTCGTGCCAGTAATATTGGCAGCCGTCCGGACCGTCCAGGTTAAACTTCTTTCCGTCTGTGTAGATGGCGAGCTTGAATTTGTTCAGTTTGTTGAAGTGGTGGGCGGCAAACTCGACTCGTCGCTTCTTGTGCTTGGTCGTGAGCTTGGGGCTTTTTTTGCATTTGGTGTACTTGAACGCGCGGAGAACCTTCAGCACCGTAGTATAATAAAGAGTAAACGTGCTGCGTGGGTTATCTTCTTTAGCCTTCTCCTCTAGTAGCGCAGCGATCTTCTTGGACGACAACTGCGAGACTGTTGCTAGACGAAAGATCCGATGCACGTCCGGACCTTCAGTTTTGACGGCCTTTCGGCGCGCTTGTTGGGTTGTTTCCGCGACGCTTACTGCAGGTGCATGCGCATGATCTTCTCGCTGAGTTTGAGCTCTTGCGCGATGCAGTAATTGCTCACCTGCGGCTTCTTGAACGCGATGATCTGGCCGATCTCGAGGTCGGTGAGTTGCTTCCCCTTGGCATCGCCAAATCTTCGATTGACGAGACGAAAACATGTGGAAACGAACCCAGTGATCTTAATTACACTTATGTTTCAATTGGTATGTAAATGAACGCTAGGGTTTTTATTTATTACCAGTATGACTAAAGTGCGTCTATACTTTTTCATAGGGTCAAAATGTGAAAAATTGACTTCTCTTTCAGTTTTTACTCTTTTTGCATGTGGTTTTCTGTGTTCTCTTTCTTTTTTGCCATGAAAGCTCCTGTTTGAACAGCGCTTTCAAAAATGAAAAATTGAAAGAGAAAATCGCAAAAACCCGGATGCGTCTATAATTTTTCATATGGCTGCATAAATCTACAACACATAACTCGCTACTTTGAATATTTTGACTTCCTATTCTGTGCATCTACAATGAATTGAAAAGTGAAGTACCTTTTTAAACAGCAAAATTTGAAATATCGATAGATAGAGGTTGGTGAACTCGAGCGATGAAAGAGCCTCGAAAAACGCCACCCTTAATAAACAGTCGTTTCCCATTTTCGTCCCGTTATAAAGGGCTCGCTCGTTTCTGATGCGCTTCTCCATCCATTGTCTTCGCCTGCCATCAATCAAATCGCAGTCAAAACCCTTTTTTGAGCTTGGCTTGGCTTTCGCAGGGCATCTCAATACTAGTAATACAGTGAGCCAACAGGGAGAGAGCGAGTGAGCCAGCCCCTCTTTGAAATCGATCGATCGATTCCCATCCATTCCCATTCACTCTCCATCCATCCATCCATCCATCCACGCGGCTGCATACAGGAGGAACATCAACATAAGCACTAGCACGTATCGCCACCAACGAGAATGAAGAGCCGCGACGCCGCGATCGTGGTGGACCACCGGCGGCAGGGGGTGATGGCACCACCGCCGAGCAAGGGCGATGAGCAGGCGAGGAAGAAGAAAGCGCCGTCGCCGCCAAAGCAGCAGACCAACAGCAGCCAGAAGCAGCCGAATAGCAGCAAACAGCAGCAGCAGGCCCCACAGGGACCAGCGATCGCTACAGGCGCGCTCGTAGCGCAGCCGCAGGCGATTTCCACGAAGAAAACCACGACCCCCGCTTCCGCCAGCATCACCGCCAAGAAGAGTGAGTGTTCATGTGTTTGTGCTCGTATGTTTGTTTGTACGCTTGTCTTTGTTGAGGGGTTTCTCATTGTGATGATGGGCATGCTGTATTATGAATAACCTACAGACGCGGGAAAGCAGCAGACGAAGGCGACGAAGAAGGAGAAGCAAAACGCGAAGCATGCAAAGGACACGACGACAGCCACGACAGCCACCGCAACGACACCAGTTCCCGTCTCTACTTCAAGTGCGACGGTGGCCAAGCAACAGCGCACGGGCGAGCAGACGCTGGACCCGGACAGCCTCAAAAGCCGCAACCACACGCTCTTCCTGGCGCCGAGCGGTTCGTCCGCGTCGTCGTCCAAGCTCCTGCCGAGCTGGGGCCGCAGCCGAAAGGAGTCGGCGACCCACTCTGTCACAGAAAGGTATGGGCCAACCACCCATTCATTCATATTTACACGTGGCAGCGGCTACCAGTCTATATATAGTGTGGCTTGGCTTACTGGGACTGATACCAATACTGATACCAACCTGTGTCCATCATGCGTAGACTGCACACGGAGATCCTGGAGTATGCGCAGTACACGCGTAGCACAGTAGAGGACATGGCGGTGCACATTGAGCTCATGATCACGAACGTGCGCACGTGCGTGCAGTCGCTCTGGCCGCACTCGAACGTCGAGACGTTTGGTTCGTACTCGACGGGCATCTGGCTCCCGAGCAGTGACGTCGACCTCGTGATCCTGGTACGTTTGCTTGTTACAGTGAGGTGTTTGATACTTGATCTCCCAGTTTTATATCAGAGCGATCGAGTGCTGATACTTTTGGATTTATACAGGATGTGGTGGAAGTGAATGATGCGGTTATCACAGTGAAGAATCTGCGCCGGCTCGCGAAGGCGCTCGAAGCGCAGGCGTGGGTACACTCGCTCGTGCTGCTCGACACTGCGAAGATCCCGGTGCTGAAGCTCGTGAGCGCCGATACGCGTGTGCCGATCGATATCACATTCGAATCATCGTCTACTCACAGTGGACTGATCGCGCGCGACCTTATCAAGCGATATGCAGCCGAATTGCCGGAGCTCTACCCGCTCGCCGTCGTGTTCAAGCAGCTGCTGCGCGAGCGCGACCTCAACGACGCATACACCGGAGGGCTGAGCTCGTACTCGATCGTGCTGATGATCATCCACTTTGCCCAGCTCTGGCGGAATGGCGAGAAGTGTTTCCTTGCAGCGTCGATCTACGCCTCGGGATCGCTTCCACCAGCGCCAGCGGCGCTTGCAGCCGAGGCGGCGCGCTTGGCAGCACTTGACGCCAAAGTATCAGGATCTCCGACTAAGGCGACGAGCGATTCGACAGCAGGAAAAGGCAGCACTCCAACAGAAGTTGGTTCTCCGGTGAAAGCGGCGCCGCTTGCTCCGACTTCATCGTACGCTGCGATCGTGTCGCGTCCAAAGAGCCTGAACCGATCGACATCAGAGACCGGTGGCAAGAACAGTAGTGACAGTAACAATGGTCCTTTGGAGAGTCAACCCGTGCAGCGATTCAGTTATGCCGCCGTCGCCGCTGGCATCGTGAAAGTGTCGGAAGACAACGCATCTCGATCCAAAAAGGCTACTCCTGCGGCCGCCCCAGCGCCGCCATCAAGCTACGCTGCGGCGGTCGCGGCTGCTGCCGGCTCGAAATCGTCGGCTGCTGCGACTCGAAGTTCGTCTGCAACGAAAGTATCGGCAACTGGTGGGAGCGCCACTGGTACCCCCTCCAGCGCTTCTGTATCAGGCAACTCTGATACCCAGTTAGACTCAGCGAGCGTCACGAGTAGCAACGCGGACACAGAAGACTCGTCGTCGTCGTGCAGTAGCTCTTCGGCAGCAGACAGTGACGATGAGAGCAGCAGACAGCAACAGCCACCAGTGCAGCGCTGTGTGTGCTTGGGCGAGCACACGATGATGCTGCTGGAGTTCTTCGGCATTATCTTTGACTACCGCAAGAACGGCATCTCGATCCGCGACGGCGGCTACATCTACCGGCTCGCAGACCACGGCTCGGATATCGGCAAGCCTGCGCTCGTGATCGAAGACCCGATCCACCCGGACCGTAACGTGAGCGCGAGCAGCTTTGCGTTCTCGAAAGTGGTCGCGGTCTTTGAAGACTCGTTCTACGCGCTCAAATACCACCGCCCGAGCAAGTTCGCGCCGTCGGCGCTGAGCTGTCTGCTGAGTGCCTCTGGCCACACGAGCCACACTACCAAAGGCGCGATCTCCAGATGATACTTGCTCAACTGCATATTATCCATCCATCCACCACCCAGCCAACCAGCCCGCCAGCGTCAGCTCTTCCGAGACGAGAAAAGTCGGTGAGGTGCGCGCATGTGCTTTATTTTCCCGTGTAAATGAGATTGTTAATTGGAGAGAAGAAGAATCCGCAGCAGCAGCAGCAGTAGGCGCAGTCAGAGTAGCAAGCAGCTGCGACCAGAATGTGAAATCGATAATAATTTGTAGTCTAAAGAACCAGGGAACAATAGAAAACCAACGTAAGTACACAGCCCCGAAGCAGTTTGTCCGTTCACTCGGGAGGTGTTGGTACATTCATCACACTGCTGCTGTGTCTCCTACTGCTCCACACGAGCACTTGGCCGCAGACCCGATTTCTCAAAGCGAAGCGCCACCTGCACTTGCCCATTGCTGGTCATTTTTTCCAAAGTTGCTCCCGTCCACTCGTTTTTCGAAAGGAAAGGCAACAATCGGCGGAATGGCTCCGACTCAGAAAAAGTAGGTACCGAGTGGATAGATAGATACCACACTGCATAGCATAGGAAGGTCGGAACAGTACAACGTCTTGATACTTTTCAAAAGTGCCAGAAATGATCGACAGCAATTGACACGACACACAATGCGAATGTTCATGGAAGTCGTTTGCTTTTCACCTTATCTCTCTTTCTCTCTGTGTATAGACCTCTCTGCCTTCAAGCTGATAAGCTTCTGCCTACAAATCACGGCACATCCGCTTTCTGTATTCTTTTTCTTCTTCTAGTCTTCGTACTCGAACGAGTCATACCCGTCGTCATCGCCGTCGCCCGTGTTGAGCTCCGAGATGAGCATCTTGACGCGCGCGATCGCCGATGAGGTGGACGCGAGCGAGTACGAGCTGTGGCGCTTGGTCGCGACGAGCACGATGTCCTGGTCGGCGGTCTGTGCGGGCTCCATGTCGTCGAGCACGACGCAGAGGCTGCCTTCCTGCATCTCGAGCAGCTCGTCGCGCACGACGTCGCTCGCGTTCTTGAGCCACATCTCCTTGGTAGACAGCAGCGACGCGAACTCGCTCATCTGCAGCTGGATCACGCGACGCGAGAGGAACGGCAGCAGCGCGCGCGCGCCTTCGTCAAAGAGGTCATAACCAGTCGTCGTTCGACGTAGCACTTCGACACCGGCTTTGTACACTGCAAGACGTCCCTTGAACTCGTCGTCCAGGAATGTGGACACTGTAGGCGTGACGAGGTGGACGGATTTGTCCTTTGCGAAACCGCTGCGCTCCATGAAATGTGGACGGTTGAGCTGCTTGGCGAGACCGTAAAACGAGCGGATCGCCTTGAGGTTTCTCTCATCGATCGTGGAGAAGCTACCGTGCACTTTCTTCCCGACCTTGAGCTTCTTCTTCATGTCCTGCTTGCTGCTGCTGGTAGTGCTGCTGGTGGACGAGTTGGGGCCGAGACTCGCCGGACCAGCGAGCGGCGCTGCGACCTGTTTGCACTTCTTGATCACTACCACAAAGAGTCCGTGCGTGTCATTCTGGTGCGGCAGGATGCGCATGCAGCGGTCCAGGTGCATCCTCTTGCCCTCCAAGGACGTTGGCGGCCACATGGTCGCTCGCAGCGAGCGCTTCTGGTCGTCTGATGCCTCATCCCACGACGCCACATTCTCCATGTCTTCGCCAAGGACCTTCCATGAAGCGCACCCTGACGAGCGCTTTAGTTCTGGATAAATAGACGACACATCCACAAGCTCGTACGCGTCGTCGCCGCTGCGCAGCAGCTCAGCAACGACCGCTTCGTTCTCGATCGGGTTGAACGAGCGCGTGCAGTACACGACCGTGCCACCGACCTTGGCCATCGCCATCGCCTTCTGAGCCAACGCGATCTGACTTCCGTGGAATTTGAACGCGTTCGATGGGTTCCACGTACGCCATCGCTCTGGGATCTTGCGGATCAGTCCATCGCCCGAGCACGGTGCCGAGCAGATTACGCGGTCGAACAGCGCTTTCTCCGTGTCGCGGCCATCGTAGTCGTGTGGCTGTGGGAACTCCAGCGCCTTGTGGGCAGTCACCACCACTTCGCGTGACAGCGCCAGTGTGCGTGTGAGGGTGCGGTGCGCGTTGCTTGCAGCGCTGGCGTCACGCTCGTTCACGACCAGCAGTCCTGTCTGTTCAATCGCTGACTCGGTCGCGCTCAGCGCTTCGACGATCATCGGAGCGCGGTGCTCGCCTCCGCCGCATAGGTCGAGCACGCGGTCGCCAGGAGTCACTTGAAGAAACGCTGGGATGATGCTCGTGGACGGTTCCTGACGGAGTAAAAGACCCAGATGGCACTGCGCGCGGAAGTAGTTGCTCAGATCCTTCAAAGGTTCCGACTTGCGGAAGCTCTTGCTATCGATTGTGAGCTGCAATATGGACATCGGGATCCCGGTGAGCTTTATGAAATAGCAGGCTGCGGCTAAATAGCATAGGCATTACGCAATAACTCACCTTCCAAATCATCTTGTTCTCGGTCCAGGGCACTGGCGCGAACTCGACTTTCTGCTCATCACCCGATGCGAGCTTCACCGCGCGGTCGCTCATGTCGAAATCAGTTTCCATCGTCCCAGTCACGATCTCCGCCAGGCTCTTGTAGTTTCCTACACAAAACGAACAGACCAACACCTCTTACATCAGCAACGATGCTCCTGAAAAACCACAAAAGCATGGCACCAGTTCAACAACAACAACGAACGCACCATTCACGCGGACGTGCACTGGCATGGGCTCCTTGAGACTCGCGACGAACCGGTCCCACTCGTCGGCTGGCAGCTGCAGCAACTCTTGGTAGTACTGCTCGAACGTGCGATTCTCGCGGTCAAATTTGCGCCAGACGATCTTCTGCGCCTTGTCCTCGCGGTAGCGCTTCTTTTTCTTGTCGATCTCGTGCTGCGCGATTTCCGCGCGCGTGCGCTTGCTCGCCTTCTTGCTTGACAGCGCGTTCTGCTCCAGCTCGGACACGAAATCGCGCACCTCCGAGTCCTCCAGTGACTTGAGCGGGATCACTCCGGCGAGCGCCGCATCGCCAAACTGCTCGTCGTCGCTGTCGCTGCCACTGTCGTAGGCGCTCTGCTTAGGCTTCTTCTGTTGCTGCTGCTGCTGTTGTTGCTTGACGCCAGTGCTGCCGGAGGTACTAGTGGCAGTGGCGGGAGTCGTCTGCTTCTTCTTGCTCTTCTCGCGACGTTGCGCCGCTCGACTCTGTCCTGCCATCGCTCCTCTCTTCCTCTCTTGCTTCTGTCGACCTTTTGATCGGTGGAATTGACGATTGGGAGCAGCTCTTCGCGTCGCCAATGGCCTTTTGATTGGTGAATGTCACGAGGAGTACTATTTGGGACATAATAATAATGATGCATATGCATTACAAAATATGATCGACTGTAATGCAATTTGGTGTGGCAGCAGTGTCAGACTCACTCAGCACAGGCATCAGAAATCGGTTGTCTTCTGAGGATACTCGGGTGGACACTCATGACCCAAAATGGGTACCCTAAAGTGAATGTCATAGGCGAACCCCATGTACATACGGTACTTCCAAAACCTCTCAAATCTGTTTAAACCGCTTTTGACATGCACTCGTGAAAACTTATCAAAACCATATTTAATGTGGTCCACATTAAACAATCATTTTTGAAAAACCGTTCTGGAAGTGGCGACCAAATGCACACACAAATATCGCATTATGACACGAACAAAATTAGTCTGAGGTTACCTCCGCGAATCTTTCATGGGCACGTAGATAAGATCGCGAAATGCGGTATGACTGCAGTGTATATAGGGGTGAAGGATTAGCATGAGGCTGCAGTGATAGGTCCTGCAGTAGTGTGACCCCAAAACATTAGTTTTATATGATCG
>JALBZD010000756.1:0-17072 GCA_038050675.1 Globisporangium cylindrosporum | reverse complement strand
ATGGACGGTACATCTGTTCTTTGATTGATCCTTCGCTCCATATATCCAAACAGCATTTTCTGAATCGCGAAGGAAGCAACCGAGCACAAAAAATTGGGGTGCGGACAAACTTTTGCGCACCACTGTACAACAAAGCTTAACCTTTTACAGCAGCTTTTACCCTATAGCTATGACCTATCGATGAGGGGCTTCGCTTCCTGATCTTCTGGTAGGGTAGGCTCGTAAATAGAGGGAAAATGGTTAGAGATTTGTCAAAGAATGTCATTTTTCAAAGGTGTCCAGTTTTCGCTATTGTTTGTGAAAACCGGCAACATTAAGAGTTCGTTGTAAAAGGACAACCGGATCCGGTTTTCAGATCCAAACAATAGCGAAAACTGGACAGGAACAAAACCCCTCCAAAAATTTTGCGTCCGATCTTCGGCCACGTGGTCGTATCGGCAGCATTTCAAAGCGGTTTAAAGTAACAGGAAGCAAGCAGATCGATCGATAGGAATGACTCGCGGTCGCTCGGTGGGCGCGATGCGCGCGGCACTCGTGCTACTGGTGACGGTGGCGATTGTGTGCACCGGCAGCCTCTCGGACGCCAAGAAGAGCAAGAAGGACGTGGTCTCCGGCAGCGACAAGGTCGCGGAGCTCAGCGGTCGCGTGCGCGACGGCGTCGTGCCGCTCACCACGGAGCTCTTCGAGAAGTACGTACTGCGGCCAGACCGCCCGTACCACCTCTTCCTGCTCTTCACGGCCACGGCCGACAAGTACGCCTGCGACGTGTGCAAGTAAGTGTCGATGAGACCCCTCGGTACTATCATGTGTGATTGATCAATCGGAGCGAGCGAGTGGAAATGGAGTGGTGTGTGGCGAACTGACTTGTTTTGATCCTGTGCGTAACAAATCACAGGCAAGTGGCGCCAGAGTTCCTGGTGCTCGGCGAGTCGTACACGACCGCGAAGCAGGTGAAAGTGGACACACGCGACGGCATGGACATTTTCTATGGCGTCGTGGATTTCGATGTCAACCAGGCAGTCTTTGGCATTGTACGTCCGTGTTGCTGCTGTTGAACTAGTGCAGGGAGGCTGGTGTGGGGAGGTGTATTAACACGTTCATGTGTGTGTATGTACCCGTCATGTATAACAAACAGTACGGCTTCACGTCGGCGCCGCACATTGTGTACGTCGCGCCGGACCGCTCGGACGACACAGGCAAGAAGTCGCCCACAAAGGTCAAAGTGGAGGACGCGAACCTTTACAACGTCTACTCAGGCGGCAAGAAGGCGGAGAACATCAACGCGTTCGTCAAGCAGAAGACCGGCTTTGATGTACGTTTGTCTGTCTGTAATTGCTATTGTATTACCTCGTTCCATGTATCACTGTATGCACTGACCACCTTTGTTTTCCTAACGGTACGTGCCCAACAGTTTGTGATCCAGCGCTCCAAGGCGTTCCTCTATGCGCTCGTCGCGGCGGCGCTCGTAGCGTTTGCGGTCGCGGCGAAGATCATCCTTTCAAACTTGGACAAGCTCCTCGTCAAGTTGCGACGAAAGCGTCTGTGGATGACCGTGTCCCTGGTAAGACTTGTCTTCTTCCTAGCGCAGCATTTGAATATGGATTAGATTATGTACCTGACTTGTCATTATTTTTATTATGCAGCTCTTCTACGGACTGTCGGTGTCGGGCATGGTCTACTGCATCATCCGCGAGCCGCCAGCGTACACGACGGAGCGCAACGGCAAGATCAAGTTTTTCCACCCGCAGGGGCGCTCGCAGTTTGTGGTCGAGGGGCTGATCATCGGCGCGTACGACGTCGCGGCCGCGGGTTTCATGATCCTGCTCTCGCAGTGGGCGATCTACCTGCAGCGCCCCATGCTGCGCTACGCGGCGATCGCGATCTGCGCGCTCGGCTTTGTGTTTATGTACCGCGAGATGATCGCGTGCTACACGTTCAAGAACCGCTGGTACACTGGCTGGATGGGCTTCTAAGTCTGTCTGTCTGTCTGTCCAGCAAGCAAGTGAGCAAGCGGGGTAGTTCATTCCGTTTTGAAGGCGAAAGAGGAACCAATTGCCATGCTGGTGAGATGCGAAGAAGTGCGAACCAGGTGGAGGATCCCAAGCACAAGTGTTGCAGTCAGTCCGTAGGTGAGGCGGTGGCTTTTTTGTCAGAATAAGCCAATGCCAAATGTGAAAAGCGTGATGCAATACAAATACTGACTGGGTTTGCAAGAAGAAAAGAGAAGACCCGATGACTATGTTGTGCTGTGCTTTCGTTTGCTTTGGTTGTGGGTTTATCAGTATGTAATCGCTTTCGCTGCGTCTGAAACAGTAGTGTCGACCATTTGCTTTCTCCAAGTGCCTTGATGAACGATTGAGAATCAAGAAGATATGTTGAGCGTCAAGTGCATATTTTCAAAGGGCCAGAGAGGCTCTCTCAGCAGTGCTACGTCGGCTTCACATACCACGATTTACACGATGAATAAATGAAAATGGTATTCTCTTTTTCTTTCATTCCCTTCCCCTTGAGGAACCTAGTTACTTGCTCATCCAAAACGAGTGATCTGCTGGTGGTCTTTTTTTGTGTGTATCTCAAGTGTTTACGTGGACTTGGGCACGCGCAGGGGCTTGTCGAGTGATATGTTCTGCAGGCGTACGGCCCCGAGAATGTTCTCCGGGAGCTCTTCCTCCGATTGCGATTCGAGCAGGAACGCCATGTCGACCACGAGCGACTTGGTCACGCCCTGCACCATGCCCACGACCGTGTTTGCGACCGAGTTGGACGAGATGTCAATGTCCACTTCAAAGTAGTTCTCGCCCTTGTGGTACGGACACTTGAGCTTGTTGCCCAGCAGTGTGGGCTTGGAGCCCACCGACTGCTTGATGATGAAGCTTCCTTCCACGACCGTCGGGATGAGCTTGAAGCGCGAGTTGCGAAACTGGTCGTCGCCGTCGATGAAGTCGTTCAGTAGCTCCGAGAACGGCGAGCCATCTTCAAAGATGTTGTCCTTCGCCGGCTGGAAGTAGAACACCATGCACACGTTCTCCGCGCCGGGGATGATCATGTTGATCACAAACGTAAACTTGGTCGACGTGCGGCCGATGCTGCCATTGCGAGACGACACGTGGTACCGGTCGCTCGCGCTCTCGAACGAGAGCAAGTCGACGCCCACCAAGTGGAACTTGGACTCGGCCGACGGCATCTTCTTCTTGTCGATCAGGTAGTTTGGGCCGCGCACCTGGAACACCGACGCATCGGGCTCCGACCACATCTTCTCCGGAAGACTCGTCTTGAGCTTCGTGACGCCGACCACGACACCTGACGCGTCGACACTGACTGTGTTCATCGCATCTGAACTATTCCCGCCAGCGCCCTCCTGACCTTCCGACACGACCGAGCCATCTGCACCAGTTGCCGCGACGGTGACATTCGGCGTGATGAAGTCGACGCTGCTCAGTTCGTCGCGGATGCCCACGACACTTCGCAGCATGGGCATCACCAAGTCCACGTCCATACCGAGCTGGTGGTAGATTCTCGACCAACCGCCCGGGTCATAGCGGAGCACGTACGTGACGTGCGAGCGGATCGCGCCGCTCGGCACTTTCTGCGGTGCGATCACAAACCCGCCGCCCAGCAGTGTCGCGCGCACGTAGTTGTGACGCACGCGGCACTCTGGGTGCTCGATGCTCTGGTACATGACAAAGTACGAGCCGTCTTCTTCGCGGCGCCAGTAGCGCATGAGCACGAGGTCGCGCGGCTTCTGCCAGAGCGGCCAGAGATACGTCGGACGCTGCGTGATGTACACAATGTCGGCGTGGTCGTCCATTTCCTGGATCACTTTCATCGTCGCGATTGACGGATCCCAGCGCTGGTACCGCTTCGGGTTCATGAGCAGCCGAAACACTTCCGTGGGCGAGCCATTCACGACCTGTGAGACGCGGAACGACGGGATCTCGATCGCGTGCGACGGCGTGATCGCCACGCAGCACACGGCGATCGCCGCCGCCGCCGTTGTGAAGCAAAAGAGCATGTTGTGCACAAAGGAGTACATGATGCTGAACGTGAGGATCGCGCTGATCAGCGACGAGAAGATGAGTCCGTTCGTCGTATTTGCGTGCTGCGCGTAGAGCGACGCCGCGACGTTCGGTCCCAGCGGACATTCCTGCATGATGCGCAGTCCTTCTTCCACGCGCGCGAGCCACCATCCTTGCTCGGCCTTGACGTTGTCCGCGTCCAGATTGAACAGTGAGACTGTGTCTTCGTCCGCCTTGAGCAGTCGTGGCACCGAGTACTGCGTCGGGTAGATCGCGGCGTCAGTCTTCATCTTGCGCTGGTGCAGCACAAGCTCCCGCAGCGAGCGCACGGCGTTCTCAATCGCCTTCTTCCACTCACGCGCATTCTCCTCGGTCTTGGCGCCGAGGTCCAGAAACCGGTCTTTTTTGTACGACTTCTCGCCCGCTTCAACGGCGAACGTGATGCGGAACATCCACACCGGACCTGCAAAACAAGCCATCCAATCGATACAAAAAAGCACCACGTTAGTAAACGTCATAAACGATGCAGAGTCATCAGTACGATACGTAGTATCGGGTCATTCATTACCATGGTGACGGTGCTTCTCCTCCGAGTTGAAGACGTTGCTGACGAGGCAGCCGTCCGTGAGCACGTATGTACCCCGCGGTGCCGGGTCCCCGCGCTTGCGGTAGTACCGCATCTGGTTCCCGTCAAGCACGAAATAGCGCTCGACTATACAAGAAAAAAACACATCCACACACGCGACGCATTCCACCCAGGTCAGTCAGTCACTCGCAGCATTAGGATGGCAACAGCGTATGTGTGTGCATCCAGAGCACATTTCAAGCAGGATAAATGCACGTACGCCAGATGAGGTTCATGTGGTCGCGGCGCTTGGTGAGCCATCCCTCCATGGTCACCGCGTGCTGCTGCTCTTGAAGCTGCTAGTGAGCGCGGGCGATGCCGTGTGGGGGCTCGTGTGGTGGCGGTGCTGCTCCTGCGGCGGCGGCGGTTGTGGCGCTGAAGAGCGAGCGCGCGATCGGAAAAAAGGAAATCCAGATTGCGCCGCTGGCTTACTCGCGCAGCGGCAGCAGCAGAGGGGGTGTCGCTTTCTGTCTGGCAACACCTGGAGTGTCACATCGTGACCGAAAAATACTGCTAAAAATAGCATGGAGTCTCATATACTGAGTAGAAATAAGCTAGATATGCATAAAATGCTATTGAGAGGCATCTTAATTTATATTTACTACAGCATGTACTGTAAATAGACTATTGATTCTAAATGGGCAAACAACGCGCTTGCATACGCCAGCCTGAACATAGCCTGTTTAATGTGGATTTTTGGCAAAAGTGAGCATTTTCGATCCTGGAAAGCCAGCACACACATGCGCATTTCTCACTCTCTGATTAGTCGATTTCCATGCTCTCACCATGCAGCTGCTTGTTTGCATGCGAGGATGGATGAATGTACGGCGATGGATAGATGAATGGACGCTTGGAGAGCTCCACCATGCAGAAAGATCTCTTCTCAGACTCCCTTAGGACAGAATGACTGAATGGCTCGGCAGGTGAGGTCCGGTAGGAATGAACAAAGTCCTCTGCAAGGAAACGATTTGCGAATAAAGATTTTAAATGTGCTACTCCGCCATTCCTACCTTCGCACTTGATAAACTAACTGTTACTGTACCTATTTGATCCTAACTAATCATGTGCCTTGAACCAACAACCACTCCAAGAGCTCTCTCTCTCTCTCTCGCTCTCTCTCCTTCACACTTGCTCCTGCAGCAGCAGCAGTGGTTGTTGGCTGATTTCCCACTCTTCAGCCTCCTCTTTTCCATCTGGAGCTGACGTGACCTTGAGGAAGTTGGCGTGGTCCCAGACGGCGTCTCCGAGCGCCACTTGGCTCCACAACTTGCTCACGAGGCTGGCGTTGTACAGGTCTGCGTTGGTCAGGAAGTGGAAGATCTTGGCACTCACAACGCTTTTCACAGGCGGCAACTCGCCTCCAAAGAGTGGATACAGGAACACGCGGTCGCTGGTTCTGGATGTCGACGACGGTGTCAACAGATTCACACGCTGCTGCTGTTGCGGCTGCTTCTCGACCGAACTCCTGACGGATTTCGACTGCGAGTATGGCGACTTGCCATTTCTTCCGCCTCTCACCACTGTAGACGCCGCTTGGGGAGTGCTCTCTGACATTGGCGAGACTGACGACAGCTTCTGGCGCTTAAGACCACTCGCCGTTGGCGTCATGAAGGCGGCCGACGCAGAGTCCGGAGTGGACACCGGGGGCTTCAGTCGGAAACTTAATCCACTCGGCTTGCTCGCGCTCAGTTGCCTGCCTGGAGCATTGACAACGTGCACAGTGGTGTTCGCTCGCAGCTGAGACCGGAACCGCTCGTTGCGCTCGCGCTCTCGACGAGGCGAGACCTCAAATGGAGACGAGAAGTTCTTTGTCCACGTCTCCCTGTCGATGCGGAGACGGTGGCGCACATTATGCAGCACTGGAGAGACAAACGAATCTTCCACATCGTTGAGCAGATGTGAGGGAGTCGCATTCGCAGACAAGGAGCCACTGGAGGCGTGACTGGCGCAAGGGGCTTGGTTTTTGCAATCCTAGTGATGGGCAAACAACAAATACGAAAGAGTTAGCTTGGGTGCATAATTTCGAGGAGAGTACCATGAACAAAGCAGCCAGAACTTACGATACATCGGCAATTGTCGCCACAAGGGACACCGGCTTGGAAACACTCGCAATACTTCTTCTGACAGGCAGACTTCTTGCAGTGGCAGCCGTGCTTGTGCATCTTCTTGAGATCGGCTCCGGTGCTGCGTTGACCGAAGCCAAGTTTGCCAGCGCCGATTGGAGTCGCAAACGCACCAGCACCAACAGTTGGGGTTCCAGTCAGCACACGCGCTCCGCTGGGCGTCAGCATTCCTGGTCCTGCTGAAAGCACTGTTGTCGACTCGATCTTTGGCTTGAAGGCGTTCGGGTTCTTCTCCAAGCGAGCTGCAATAGCCTGTTGGCGAATCGCCTCCGTCGCAGGGGTATTGGCACAGCCCTGGCAATTGCAGTTCTCATCGCAGTATCCGCCGCTCGCGAAACACTCGCAGTACCTGTTCGGATTTCATGGATACACACACTGTTAGAATTTGAATGAAAAGAAATCTAGCAGAGTCTTCGAAAATGTCCAACAACTTACAGCTTCAGGCACTTGGACTTCTTGCAGTTGCACGGCGCTTTCTTTGGCATCGCTGGTGTTGTCAACGCGACATTATCGTGAGCACCTGCTATTCGGTTCGCTGGAGCCGGAGTCGTCATTCCAGCTTCGTCCATTGGAGAGATCGCACTTCCAGGTGCTTGCGATGCTTTCACGCCAGCGTGTCCAGGAGTCTTCATCGGAGTCTCTGGGACCAGTTGCTTGACTCCAATCGGTGTTTCGAAAGCGATCGGCAACGCTGACGAAATGTTCACAGAGTGCCGCAACGGGGTCTGTTTCAACCTCAACGCACCTGATCCGAGAGATGACGTCAGTGGGGTAGATCCAGAGCCTGCTGCAGTTGCTGAAGACAAACCCGATGGTGGAACTGATTTCGACTTCTTCCAGTTTGACGACGGCGTCATCATAAGCGCTGACGAAACTGGCGTTGACGTGTTCAGTGACTGCCGCGATGACGATGGCGTTGAATTTGCCTGGGTCGACAGTACGGAATACGAAGCACCTTGCTCCATTTTCCGTGGAGTGGTAGCCAAAGCCATCGCCTGGTGAGAAGCAACCTCTTGACGCGGGATTCGGCCATTCCACGGGTGATGTGGAGATCTAGACGGAGACGATTTGAGAGGTGTCTGTAACAATTTCCGCTGAACTGGAGCAACCTCATCGTTGAAGAGGCTTCGCTTCTCGTCTAACTTTCGCTTGCGATTTTTCTTTCTCCTGTGAGAAAGAAAGAAAATAAAGATGTCAGTATCACAACTTCAAATAACTCACGTGTCTTTTCAGCAATGCAGGCATCAAGGGAGACCTACAGGCTGTTATTGATCGCTTCAATTTCGCGCTTGGAATGCGAAAGCGTCGAGGGCTCCAACGGGACGTGGAGCTTCATCTTCATGATGCTGTGAGTCCCAATCTTCGATCGCTCGTCTTTCCCAGGTGTCGCGCTTGTTGATGCCTGGATGTTTGGAAACGATTCGCTGAGAATCGAAGAAGATGCAGACCCTGACGATCGAGATGATCCTGAAGAATAGCTTGAGATCGACGCTCTTCGAAACATTGGGGTCTTTGGAGTCAGGGTAGAAGAGGAAGGAGATCGTCCAGAAAAATTGAATGACGCCTTTCTCATCTTCTCGATCACTTCTGCCGATCCTTCATCATCCAGCTTCGGCATTGGAAATGGAGGAATCCTGTTCCGTACAATAGAAACAACCACACAAGAATGTCAGTACTTGCAAATGGGGCCAAGCACCAGAGATGAAAGATCACGTACAGTCGCGGTAGCTCATACGATTCCATTGACACCAGTGGTGAGAGTCGAACAGACAGGAAACTGGATTCAAATTCTTCCGGGTGTACCAATGGCGAGAGCGAATTCGCGAACGAGAAGAACGAATCCTGTTCACCACTCGCACCAGTCAACCCACTCGGTGCACTTCTGTACAGGTCGTCCGCATCGATGGAGCTCTCTGCGTCACTGGCATCGTCGCCATCTCCCGTGCCACGCTCTCGGTCAAAGTCCTCTTTCAGCCGCCTGGACAGTATCTGGACTCGGGATGGAGGAGATGGCGTGTTGGCAAACAGAGTTGATCTCGGCCACGGCGAAAGCAGACTCTCGGAACACGTCAGACTCATCATGTCCAGCATCTGCGGGATCTCCTCTTTCACTGATGCACTCGTGGTTTTCCGCGCTGGCGTTCGCAGTTTGAAATCCGCGTCATCGCCAGCGTCGTCGATCTCAATAATCTCTTCTTTAATCTCCACGCCGCCTTCGATTACTGTCGCCTCGCTCATACTTCCACGTGACGATGACACTGACAATCTCGCCTCGAGCTCCTGCTTCTCCTCGCTCTCTGCTAAGGAATGACGGCGATGTGCATTCTTTCTCGTCTGCTTCTTCTTGGCACCAGTGACATTGAATGGAGATCGGAAAAATCGAGATGGGGACGATAATGCGCTTGTAATGCGACGCGTTGGAGGCGATGATGCCGTGGTCATCTTGGAAAACCCGGGGGATGGCGTAAATAAACTGAATGGTGCAGGGTCTAACACATGAATAAGCAACCATAAGATAACTTAGTACAATCAACAAGGGAAGTTCATATCCTCTTCACTACGATGATCAAGTCCCACAAAAGCAAAACCCACCTGTGTGACCGAAGCTGAGAAAGTCGAACACGCTGCCTTGCGGAGACGCGTCTTCAGAGATGACACTGAACGCGTCCGCATCCGCCTCGGGAGTTCTCGCTCCTGCTTCAAAGCCAGTCATGCGCACGGGTGTTGACACGCTGCTGCTGCTACTGTGGGTCTCGGATTCGCTCTGTTTTTCTTCGTTGACGTTGACTTGCTGAGTATCTTCCTCACTCTCGGGTTCAAATGCGCCGCTGGCTGCTGTGCTGCTCTCTGTAATCGCCTCTTCACCGGAGCTAATGCGTCGTCGCGTTCGTCGTGAGGTGATTCTTGTTGCTGGGCGTGGAGAAGCCGTTCGCTCTGCCGCTAAACCGCGCTTCGCTGTTCTTGCTCGGATTTCGCTCATGATGGATAATGTACGTCGCCGCTGTATTGCGTGGGTTGGTATCGGATTGAGGACGGGCTCCTCCTGGTTGCTGAGCACCGTGTCTGGTTACCTGCCGCTCTTATAATGTACTTGTGCGCAATGAAGTACGTTCGTCGTGTCGCTACTGCTAGGTGCGCAAATGTGTCTGCTGATTGCCGTTGATTAGGAAGAAGACAAAGCGTGCGCGGGTCGGTCCGCCTTCGAGGTGTCACGTGTGTCCTGCTGCTGCTGCTGAAGCGTGCGCGTGGGTCTGCCTGCTGCAGCAATGCAAAATACACCACCACGAGAAAAAAAGGCGCCCCTTTTAAATCCCCCCGCCAAAAAGCAAAAAGTGATTTGAGAAAAATGGCGCGAAATCCTTTTGGCCAATTAGATCGGTTGGCGCGCAAAGGTTCCGCCAATCAGAGGCGAGAAGAATACCAAAAGTCAGTTCCCGCCTTTTTGTCCAGGGAGGGGAAGGGTGATGGACTGTCCGTCATTCGACGGTGGCAAAGATGGTATTGATTGGGCTGGCGCGGCGGCCGACCAGCGCTTGCTTGTTGCGTCCTGGACGACAGGCGGACTGGACCCATAAGTTGCATGGGTTCACATGCCCATGCATGCATGGCTTATGCGTGCATACGCGATGGTGTATTGGTGCATTGTACAATAGCGATTTCGTGACAGAGCGATGCAACTCTCCCTCCCTCTGCTCGCTTGCTGGACACCTTTATGTGCATGGCGGCGCCATCGAGGAGTAATCACGCAAAGTCACAACGGGAACGTAGTGGCCAACGCGGCGTAAATATGATTGATTACGACTAACTTAGTATGGTACACTATCATAAAGTGTTGTGGTCTCCGCTGAGTTTTCTTACGTGGGTGATATTGAGCTACCTGCGTTGTGGTTTCGTCGAACATCGTGTACCGCCTGCCAGCTTTGATCTTGCGCTTGTTGTTGGTTTGGAGAGAACAATCCCTGTGTGCTTTGGTACTTTTCTGTGTGTCGCTGCGACTTTGAATCCCACGATGAAGTCCAGAGTTGATAAACTTCTCCTCAGCTCTACCCGTGGATCTTGTCTAGCACACGCACACCCGAGTAGATAAATGCTCTTGTTACTCTTGCTCTTCTTCCACGTACGCGCGCCATGTTGCTCATCTGGATGCCGCTCATACCCGGTTTCGAGTCGTCCGGGCCCGATGAGAACTTGACCAGGTACTCGCGCACAATCACGTCCATATCCGTGAACTGCTGGTACACGGAGTCACCAGTGGTCGTGTATATGCCCTTCTGTGGTGGTGCCTCGCACGAGTGCAAGTTGACAGTTGATATTGGTTCCTGATCACCACACTCGAGGGCATGTTTTACGTCCATCTCGAAGTTCCACCAACATTAGAAGCCAGATGATCACGCTCGAAGGCCGCGTCTCCTCTCACCTAGAGGTTGGAAGAGCGTTGGAGAAAGGTGTGTGCTGCTCGAAATGTCTTCATTCTGATCCGCCCTCACACCGTGGATTTGCCGTACTCTTCTCTCTTCATACTCATCCGCAATCGACGCGATACGTCACGGCAGTGCCCGGCTGGAAACTCGCAGACTGGGAATTGAAGCCTTCCCTAACTGTCTCCGCAGCAATTTACCATTTCTTGTTGTATATTAGACATTTTCACTCATCGGTTGCTACAGTTTTCATTTGTGCGGCTACAGCATAGTTGCAGGTTGAACATCCATACCACACATGTTAGCATCTCAATCAGAGAAAGCTGCAAGTGAAGCAAAAGGATTTTCTTACCTTCGGCTTCAGTCTCAGAGTTGTCTTGATGAATCTTGACAAGTGGTCGTAGCGGGCTCGATGCACCACGGTGGGCAAACGATACTGATCACACAGAGATTCCTTCTAAAGGGCAAGAAAGAGAAACCCATTAGCTTACTACCGAAGAAGAAATATTCAAAGTAACAGCACGACACGCGATGCAGTCGCACCAAACAACACAAACAAACAGCATATCCTCACCACCATACAGTATATACGGAATTCAGATAACACGCAGTACATGCATAAGGCAAACCCAAAACGCAGGCACCATTCGCTAACTGAGCACATCACCAACTGCAAAGGCACAAAGTCTGGTAGCAGCAAATCACATCAACTCAACGCGTCCGTCTGGGGTGTAGTTTTACCTTCTAAAGAGGATAGTTCTTGCAGTCAGGTGGTATCTTGGTCACTGAGTTGCCTTCAATTAACCGTTCCATCATCAAGAAGATACCTTCACACAGCGTCGCATCACTGACCATCGCCCTAAAACACAAGGAGCAAGAGTTTGACAGTCCACACAAGTTAGAAGAGTAGAGTGTGACATAAAGCAACCAAAGACGTGTCTCTTCTTCCTACCAAATACTTGATCCACAAGATGTCGTTCGTGATCACACACTTATTTCGCATGCGATTCCTGCTTGATCTTTGGCTTCACATCCGGACGACTGCTTGGTTTCCGCTCACTCTTGTGGTCGCTTCGGTCTCGAGAGAAGCTCGAGCTTTTCTGGTCGCCACGTGAATAGTAGCTGGAAGTTCGATCTCGGCTGTGACTGTGGCTGCGGCTTGGACTCCGACTCTGGCTTCGACCTCCATTTTCATTTCTTTTTCGCTTCCTAGAATTTGACGAGCTGGAAGTGCGCGGACTGGAGCTGTAGCTGCGATGAGGGCGGTCCTGTTCTCGTTCTTTGTCGTGGTCACGGTTTCGGCTTCGATGTTGATTGTCGTTTCTTCGAGGCGATCTCTCTCGGCGCCGATCGCGCTCGTCACGACCTCTGCCACGCTGCGTTCCGCTATCGTTTCTCGAGCTTCCAGATCGGTCATCTCGCCAACTCGGACTCCTACCATTCCGCGACCAGTTGCGGTCACGATTACGATCATCGTATCTGTTGTTGCGGTTCTCCTCCTTCATGGCACCTCCCTTTCCTTCATGATCTCTCCCTCGCTGGTTGGGTCCACGAGAGTACGATGGTCTTGAATCATAGTTTCCTCGCCCGGCGTTGTTTCTCCCACCCCCGATGTTCGTAACAATGATCTCCTTCGATTCGTTCACTCCTTTCTTCGTAAACTCTGACTCCACTTGGATCAAAGACGAGTCAATTCGGAGACCGCCTTGCTGGGGTTGAAAAACTTCCTTTGCAGTCCATGGTCCGTTTCCGCCTGCCGAACCAGATGTGCTCAACAGGATTTCGAAATTGATTCGCTGTCCTTTTTTCCACTCCATCAACGCACGGTATTCTTTCAACACCTCCTCTGCACAGTGAAACAATGGCACCACAGCATAGCAAACCGTCAGTATGCTATCACCACTTCACGCCTTGAAAATGATGGGCAAACGTACTCGCTAAACGCTCCGTAAGAACCGCTCCTTTCGAGTCTTCGATGCACCATTTGAAGCTGAATATCCGGTCATTGTTGCGGCAAGCAATGTACGCAGCAGCCTCAGCCAGGAAGTGGGGAGAAATTGACAGACACACTGGAAGCCAGAACCTGAGCATCGAGACAAAGAATTGGTTACCCCCATGAAGCTCACATCACAAAGTAAAAAAGAATTGCGAACGTACAGATCTTCCAACACAGTGTGTGAATCGTTCACAATATCTCGGCGAACTGCAACAACAGCAAAAACAACACATCAATCATCAGATCATCTTCCCTTCCGAATGTGAGCATGATCAGCACACGAGCACTCACATTTCTCGGGCATCTGCTCCAACGTTCGGCGCAAGAAGTAGAAGGGCAGTTCAGTCGTCAAGTCGAAGTTGATGCCTTGGAGCACTTCAATCTCGTAGTACAGCAACTGCATACGCTCCAGATCCAAAATTTCTTCATCGCCAACCATGAGCGGAGTCTCCAGAATTTCGTGCATCGTGCGCACCATGCGAAGAAGCTTCATGCGTTTGCTCGACGCCTTCGCAGACAAGAAGATGCATGCTGCTGCGACCTTGAATCGTTCTTTCGCATAAATGCCTCGGTCGAAGATCCGATGAAAGAACATTGACGCTGTGAGAGACACGTCGCGGCTCAGCGCCAGGCATTGCGACAGCACGTCGATAAATGCCACCGCAGTGTATCGCCAATGCTGCTTCAGCTCGTACTTTGTGACAAAATCGCATCGCTCGAACAGGTACGGGTAGGTGGAGCGGTTGATCTGGACTTGGTGAGATGATGGAGGAGGCGGGAACTGCTGCAGTTGATCTGGTACTTCGGCAAGTCGCTCCGCTTCGCTTCGAGGAAGCCGGACGGGTCCGCGGCGAGGCTTGATTTCCCCCATGACGAGACTTTTCCAGCCTTTGATCTTTTGAGTGTAGAGCTTGAGTTCCTCCCATCGCGCCAGAGTCTGCACATGAGCACAATCACAGAAGGTTATATGTTAGCCATTACGAAACAACCTCTTTCCCAACAAGAGCAGCAAGCACACCCAGAGACGGACCTTGAATATTCTCTTCCGACCGTCTTCGATGTTTCGCATGTCTCGAACACACGCATGGAGAATATCATCCACAGTTTGGAACCACTGGCGCTGGATGTTTCGTAGTTCTTCTCCCTGGAAGCTCTTTAGAAACTCGTGCAGCACGTAAAACAGCATCAGCTTTGCTTGGAATTGCCTCGCGGACTCGCAGAATGCTCGCTAAATAGAACAGACACAGCAACACAACAATCCCATCGATCAGATCGATGTTCAGAAGACACACGTTAGTAAGTTCGGTTGAGAATCAAGCAGCGGCAGTGACGCAGAACAACAACAACGGAAGACAACAAAGGAAAACTATCGATTCTTATCGTACTGCTCGCTTTTTTGTTTAACGTACGCACGCACACAGACACACAGAATGAATAGGAACATGAGGACGGCCTTCGCTTATGACCATTTGTGTTACAAAGAATCACAGACAGAAAACCAACACCTCAACAGAACATGCACAAGCACAGACGTACACAAACTCACAGGCACACTCATTCACACTTCTACCGTTGTTGTTGCTGCTGCTGCCGAACACGATTCCATGCATACACAACATAATCATAATAATAAGTTCACCTGCTTGATTTTGATCTGGAACCGTATCGAGTGCTGCGGGTGTTCTTTCATAAACTCGGCGGTTTTCTTCACCAAATCGCGGCACGTCACGCGCGTGAGCATATCGTCCAAGATGCGTCCAAACTCTGCGATCTCGCGCTCCCATGTCGAGTTCGAAAGCATCGTCGCGGTGTTGCGGCTGTTGTCACCTACTACCGCCAAGACGTCGCTCAGCATCGCATCTGTGGAGGCAACGTTCCCAAGCGCTGCTGCAATTGCGCTACTGCCACCGCCGGAACTGCCAGGTGTCGACGGATTTTCGAAAGCCACATGCGGGCTAGCGCTGATACCGCCACTACCAGTGGTCACAACTCGATAACTGCTCTTCTGGCGGTGGCTCGCGCTGTATTGGCTGTTGTTGCTGCTGTCCCTCCTTCTCGGTGGCGTTGTTGGTGCCGGCGGCGGTAAAAACGGCAGCGGCGGCACCTCGTCCTCCACGTTCACCGTCACGTGCGAAGTGGGTACCGTCGTAGTCTGCGGGTGTGGGTGGATGTAAAGTGGCGGGATCAACGCGTTTCCTTCGCCTTCCTGGCCCTGGTCGAGCCGGATGCGCCGCATGTCGCCGCGGCGGCCGTTGTCCATGCCTTCCTTCAGTGCTGCTTTGCTTCCCCGCACTGCACTGTTGCTGCTGCTGCTGGTGTCTTTGGAAAGGAACGAAGGAAGGGGGGAGGGGCGCCACCCAGATGCAAAGTTACAGTGAGCCACGTTGCACTTTAGAGTACCTTTTGAGACACAATAAGTTTTTATAAAACGATACCGGATTACAAGCAATTAGAATCAAGGGCATGGCGACTCGGTACGTTTTGTTCCCTGCAATGTCTGCTGCAATGCATGTGTGATGCGAGGTGTCGCTGTGTAATGCACCGCGCGAGCTAGCAAAGAGCGAGGCGATACGCGAACCAGCTGCATCTTTTCACAGGCGAACAGACTCTATTGCGATGCTGACGTGAATGCGCTCGTGGACGTGATCTCTGAGCGTGGTTGTGTTTACGGACTTGACGAAGAGATTTTGGTGATGGCGCACAACGAAGTGTGAGCGAGAGCTGCGCAACGAGCACTTTGAAGAGCGCCAGGGCGAGGTAGAGCGAGCGCGCTTCAGGCCAGTGAAAGAAACGGCCTGGGGCTACGGAGTTGTGCTGCGCATCAGCTCGGTTTGAGACCTCATCAGCACTAATGATATCCAAATTCTAGATATTGCAGAACGAACCAAATACGAGCTGCAAGCGTCAGGTGCCCAAGCTCGTGCAGAGTTCAGTAGTGAAGATCTCCCGATGATGAGAAAGTTTCCTTTTGCAGCGTGAAGAATATTACAAGCAAGTATGAGCGCACGTGGAGTTTGATGCATTGTTTCAATTTTTAGTCACAATGGGCTAGATGGGGTTGTCGACGACCGAGAGTCCGTCAGAGTTGCAGTGGTTGTCGCACGGTCTCCCAGCCGATCGCAACGGGGTCGTCCTAGCAGAGTTTGCACCACTGAGATTCCGACCGACAGCGAGGTCCCCCACGATCGCAAACACATGTGGGGCTGTGAAGACGAGTACAGAAGTCGAGGGGAACCGTGTGTGGGTAACCACCACACACAGCGGTGGTAACACGTAGTTGGCTGGCGTCGCTCAATAGAAATACTGGTGGTTAAAAACATTCGAATGTTGTTAATCTTCCCTGTCAGCCGCTTCAAGTTTGTCTGGAGGTTCTACATGAACGAACCGAATGTACCGTTTTTCAGAGCCACGTATCCTAGGTTGGTGTACCGATGAGCCCCACCATCTCCACCCTCACCCAGATTCCATTTGTTTGCTCATGACATCGCCTCAGTGGAAATGACGATCCACACTTGACTCCAGTGCGGATTGCAAGCACCTGGTGGATGAAAAGACGCCACTGGAGACTGTAGTCGTCTGGTGTTAACGATGAACCTCTCTGACTTTGCTGCTGTTGGAGGGGAACAGCCAGCCACAAAAAGCTGCAAATATAGAGGAAAGAGTATTTGCAATTTGGTACATCCCCGGATTCCTCCTTAGACACACAACCTCACCGGAAATCAGATCGTAACCCACCCACGTTGAGTGTGTGTGTGTGGGGGGGGGGGGCAAAAGCACCTAACTTGTTATGTTGGATGGGACTCTCTCATCTGCCAGAGGGGCCAGCCCTTTTGTGGTTAAGCTATTCTACACCTATTCTACACTGAGGGAGGGGTGGTGTGGTGCTGTACGAGT
>JALBZD010000755.1:0-17074 GCA_038050675.1 Globisporangium cylindrosporum | reverse complement strand
AGTGACGAGCGCGTTAGCGAGCTATCACAGGTTAGGTACATACACAACAAAGTGAGTTCATCTATAAAAGCGAACGTGTATAGAAGCAAGGTCATGTATACGAGCAAGCATACCTTCTTCCACGTGATCCGGTAGATGCAGAACTCGATCGAGCGCTTCGCTCCGTCGATCTACTCGATGACCTTCTCAACGCGAGCTCGAGGAAAGAAGAGCGTCTCCACAACGCAGTTGTGCCCGGGGACGAGCGAGCTGTGGTGCCACCTCGCAGCCTCGAGCGACGCACTTGAAGAAGACGAGCAATCGCCGACACCACGACACACAGAGCTTGAGAGCACACATTCCAAGGGCGCATTTGAGTGAGCAGGCTCAAGACAGCTCCGAGACACACGCAGAGGGGAGAAGGGAAGATCTTGAGAATTTGCGCTTTCAATTAGAGATTTTGGCTTTAGATTGCTCTTTGGTTGACGAGATGGATGAAGAAACACTAAGAAACTCCAGGTAGAGAACACTTTCATTCTCTCATGAATACAATCTTCAATGAGGAATGGGTAAATTTGTAGCGAACCTTACGTCTTTTTATGCGATTAATACTGAAAGCTATGTTAAGCATTTGTCTTCTACAACATATAGATCCTTATTTTCTCGAATTCGGCTGGTATCGGAGGGGTTAAATCAACAGCAACTTGCCTGCTCGATAATTTCTACCAATCATAGTGGCAAACTGTTTTGATTGGACCAAAAGGTGCTTACTGAGATTAGGAATCCCTAATCAGACATTTCAAACGTGGAAAAAAGCGGCGAAAAAAGCGCGCCAACTCAATCACTTCCGCTCGCTCAACGGCTCAAAGACGCAAGAGTGGCATGGACGCCTTGACGGCAGCGGCCTCCTCGACCACCGTCATGGACAGCGATCACGATGAGCTGTGGACTACCAGCAGCAGCACCACCATGACGACGACTTCGACGACGCTGAGCCCCGCGCTGTCGGCCGTCGAGGCCGAAAACATCGCCGTGTGCATCCGCGTGCGGCCGCTGAACGAGCGCGAGGTGCGCGCGCGCGACTGCAACGTGCTGCGCACGATCAGCGCGATGAACATGATCTCTATCACGGACGTGGACGGCGCACCGCTGAGCGGCAAGCACAACGTGTTCCAGTACGACCACATCTACGACGAGACGAGCTCCACCAAACACATGTACAGCCAGGTCGCGAAGCGCATCGTGCGCTCGACACTCGAAGGCATCAACGGCACGATCTTTGCGTACGGACAGACGTCGTCCGGCAAGACGTACACGATGCAGGGTAACGGCGAGATGCCGTTCGAGCCCGAGGACTCGTCGCCGAACTCGGGCATTCTGCAGCTCGCAGTTGAAGACATCTTCAACTACATTGAGAGCTGCGACGACCGCGACTTCCTGCTGCGCGTGTCGTTTGTCGAGATCTACAATGAAGTCGTGAAGGACCTGCTCACGTCGAGCGATAAAGGCAATAATCTGAAGCTCCGCGAAGACCCGCGCAAGGGCGTCTACGTCGAGTGCAAAGAGGAGATCATCACCAACTACGAAGACATCCTCAACTTGCTCGCGCAGGGCAACATGCGCCGCACCGTCGGGCAGACCGCCATGAACGAGCGCAGCTCGCGGTCACACAGCATCTTCCGCATCGTGATCGAGAGCAAACAAAAGTCCAGCTCGCGTCGACAGTCAGAGGACGACGTGACCGGCGCTGTGCTCGTCGCGTGCCTCAGCCTAGTGGACTTGGCGGGATCCGAGAGCGTTCGCCACACTGCCGCAGAAGGAATACGCCAGCGTGAGGCCGGTAACATCAACAAATCGCTGCTCACGCTCTCGCGTGTGATCAACTCGCTCGCGAGCGCGTCATCTGGAGGCCAGAACGCGCCGTTCCGAGACAGTAAACTGACGCGCTTGCTGCAGAACTCCTTGGACGGCAACACGCGCACGCTAATCATTTGCTGCGTCACACCCTCGGACAGGTACCTGGACGAGACCAAGAGCACCCTGCAGTTCGCAGCGCGTGCAAAGGACATCCAGACGTCTGCGTCGGTGAACGAAGTGCTAGACGACCAAGCGCAGCTGAAGCGACTCAAACGCGAGGTGCACGAGCTCAAAAAGCTCGTCAACAACGAAGCGCTCAATGCGCTGAAAGCTGAGAACGAAGCGCTGATGCACGAGAAGAGTCGCCATAAGGAGGAGTATGCGCGCCTCATGGGACTGATTCTGACCAGCACAACGCGCACAAGGCCGTCCAGCGACAGCAAAGTCAAGCAACGCGTGAAGCGAACGCGAGAGACGTGGTGTCCAGGGGATTTCCCCACGCTACCACTGCGGGATCTCGAGAACACACGCAGTGCCGCTGGCGCTCTTTCTCCGAACCCTCAGCCACGCAAACGACGATCGGACAGCGACGCAAAAGAAAACATTGTGCCGCAGAACCTGCTTAATGCGTTGGAAGAAGAAATGGACGACGACACTGGTGGTGATACCGATGGTGGAGGTCGGCGAAGTAGCTCTAATAGCAAAGCACACGTGCTCAGTTCCAGGCTCCTGACTGTGTTCGAGCTGGCGCTGCAGAATTATCGCGGAGACAATGATGAGAACTACCGTGAGCTCAACGACGCGATTGAGGATGTCCACGAGCTGGCGACGAGAGAGGAAGACAAAGAGCGGCTCTCGGAGTTGCTTCAAGATCTGAAATCGCTCGTGGACATGAGTGCGAACTCGGAACATCTCCGTGGTGAGAACGAACTGCTGAACATGGAGGTCGAAGAGCTGCATCGGAAACTGAACCTCCTTGAGAACCCGTCGATGAGCAGTCAAGACGATGATCAGAGCATCCGTGACTCTCTTGAAGCCTTGAAAGTTGAGCTCACAGAGACACAGGCCTCTCTCGAAAAAGAACGTGAGTTGGTGGCTGAGCTCTTGAGAGAGAAGCAGACCGCCGAGCAGATGGCTGCGGAAGAGTCAAAGGTGCTCGTGGAGCAAGTCGAAGGATTGCGAATGGAAGTCGACGAGAAGCAAGCGATGTTTGGTGCAGAGAAGCAGAGTCTCGAGACCGCTTTGTCGAGTAAGGTGGACGAGTTGACGCAGTTTCAGAGCGAGCTCTCTCGTCAACTGGAACTTGCATTCGCTGAGATTGAGGAGCATAAGCTGCTCCGTATAGAGGAGGTCGGACGACTTGAGAAAGAACTGTTTTCGAAAAATGCTAAGCTCGAAGAACAGGCTGCAGCATTTAAGGAGCTCGAAGCGGGAATCCAGAAGCAACAGCAAAGCGACGACAGTTTGCAGAAGTCCAAGGATCAAGAGAACGAGAACCTCCGCGATGAGCGAGACACGCTCGAGAGCATGCTTCGTGAAATGGAGGAAGCGCGCAACACGCTTCAGGTGAAGGTCAGCCAGCTTGAGGAGGAGCTGAAGTCCTCGCAGCAGCGCAATGAACAAGGACAAGAAGACACAAACAACAGCATGGAAGAGGTAGATGAGGCCGACACCATCGAGCTGAGCGAGTCTCTCGAAGCGCAAAACCAGCGGCTCATCTCTGAACGCGCTAGCCTTACAGAGGCCATGATGGCGTTGGAAGAGCAGTTGCAGCAAACTGCCAAGTATCACTCAGACTTGGACGCTCAGGTGAGATTCCTGATCGAGGAGAAGACTGCGTTGACCGAGAAGGTCTCTGTTCTTGAGAATGAACTCGCTCAGCCGGCTGGAAAGAAGGCAAGCCGCCGGTCTGACACAAACGAGCAGGACGTGACGATGGAGTTTGACAAAAATGATGGCGAAGAAGGACTTTCCAGCGAACTTCAGAAACTCTTACAAGAGATGTCAAAGCTACAATTTGAGCTCGAACAAGCCACGACCGAGAAGCAAGCGGTTATGGAACAGCTCAAGTCTTTGTCGAGTGTGAAGGAACAATATGATGAACATAAGCGGACTTCGGGAGAGGAGCTCGAACGATTGCGCACAGAGCTTGAGTACGCAGCCAACGAGAAGCAAGCAAGCGACATCAACATTCAGGACCTCAACGAGGAGCGAGCACAACTTGCAGAGGCGATCCGAGCAATCAAGTTTGAGATGGACCACCTACTCGGAGAGAACAACCGAAAGGCAGACCGACTCGAGCTTGACGTGATCGACCTGCGCGTAGTGAAGGTGAAGCGTGAAAACGAGACTGCATCGCTCAAGTTGAAGCTGGAAGTAGCAAACGAAGAGATGTCTCGCTTGAAGAAGAAACTCGTGGAGTTTGACGAAGACAAGCAGTCGCTGCTGGCCACAGTGTCTTCCATGGAGGCTCTCGAATCAAAGCTGCAGAATTTGCTGAGCGAACGAGAGAGCCATTCGGCGCAAGTGTCGGGACTCGAGAGTAAACTAGAAGCGCTGAGTCTTGAGAACGCCCGGTTGGCCGAAAAGATCCAGGAGTTCAGCAATGCAAAGCTGGTCTGGCTGCAGAAGAGTGCGTCGAGCGAGGATCTGCAGGACGAGATCAGCGCGATGCAGGAAGAGCAATCTCGCCTCTCTTTGCTTGTCGAAGAGTTTGAGACTCGACTGGCGAGCAAGACCGATGAGAATGAGCAAAACCTGATTCAAGTGAGCAAGCTGGCAGCTGAGATCGTCGAGTACGAGTCCACAGTCGCTGATCAGAGCACAGCGATTGAGCAACTCCGCGCCGAGCTTTCTCTGAACGACGAGGAGCAAGTCGCCTTGCAAAGCAGGATCGACGAGCTCTCGCTTCTCGAGGAGCAAGTGGCTGAGCTGGAGCATGAGAACGCACAACTGAAGGGCCAGCAAGTCCAAGTCAACGGCACACATGGGTCAAAGATGTATGAGCTGGAGGAAGCCAAAATTCAAGCTGAGGTGCAGCTCAGCGAGTTGGAAAGTGAAAATGCCAAGTTATTGGAACAGTTGAGCAGCATGCAGCAAGGTGGTGGGGAGTTCAGCAGTGGAGATCAGACTCAGCTTTTCGAAAAGCTCACGGCTCTAGAGAATGAGAAGCAGAAACTCGCTGCTGAGCTCGAACAAGTCTCCAGTCAGCGAAGCGAGCTCCTTGACGAGCTTAGTGCTCTTGAAGCCCAGCTGATGGAGGAATCGCAAGAGAAGATGCGCCTCACCACTGCATTCGACGAGCTCGAGAAGAAACTTCGCGACATTCGACGTAGCAGCGGTGACAATTCTGAGAACGTGTCTGATCTTCAAAGCGAACTTCAGCGTGCTCAACAAGCAGAGAGCACGCTGGTAAATGAACTGGAGAAGCTGACTGCGGTTGTGGAGAAACTGGAAGCTGAGAACAAGTCCTTGAAGGTTCGATCGTCTCGTAGAAGCACTGGAGGCAGTGGCAATGAAGACTTGGACGCGCTTCACCAGCGCCTGGAGATCGAGGGTGAGCTTCGCGCGACGCTGGAGCTTGATGTCAAATCATACGAAGAGACGCTGCATGTGCTTCGCAACGAATTGAAAGATAGCTCGGACACAATCACGGATCTCCTCGAGAAATTGAAGGCGATGGAGGTGGACATAGAGCACCTGACTCAGGTGAAAGAAAAGGCGGAGCGAGAGACGGAGATCGCGCGCGAGTTGATGCAACGAGCAAAGGAGGAGCAGAATGAGCTTCGCTTCCAGAACCAGCAGCGTGTACTGTCATCCGAGCAGAAGGATCGATCTTTGTGTGACAATGTTGAGAGTCTTGAACAGCAGCTCAAGGAGGCAAAGCAGACGATCCAGGGACAGCAGGCGGCGCTCGAAAATCAAAGCCTTCAGCGAATCGAGGCTTCCGAGAACAACAGTAACAGCGAAATGCTCAAGAAGACTGTCGCTGATTTGCAAGACCAGCTCCTTGAGTCTCGAAAAGCCCTCGCGGTCCAAGAAGACACGTGGAAGTCGAAGCAAAGCGGCGCTGAGAAACAATTTGCACAGTTGACAAGCGATCTGGACAACAAGGTGAAGGAGATCTCGCGTCTGAGCCAAGTGCTTGCAGACGCGCAGAACAGTGAACAGGAGCTCTCGTTTGAACTGACCAATGTGAAGCGAGCGTACACGGAGCTTTTGCAGCGGAAAGAAGAGCTGGAGCAGCAGCTGAACGAGGTTGACTCTCAGTGGAGAGCGAGAGAAGAGGAGCTCGATGCGAAGGTGTCCGCAGAGCTCTTGAGCGTGAAGAAAGCGTACAGCGAAGTGGTTCTCCAGAAAGAACACCTCGAACAGCAGCTAAGTGTGAATGACTCTCAGTGGCGCGCGAAGGAACAGGCGCTCAACCAGCAGGTGGCTGCAGAGATGGACAGTCTCCGTGAGCAGTACCAGGAAGCGCAGGAAGAGCTCGATTCGTATCAGAAATACGCTGACGACGAAATTCACAAGCTGCGTGCGTCTGTCGAGTCGAATGACCTGGAAATGGCTGAGCTGTCGCGTGCCTCCCAGGCGAAAGAGGAAGAACTGAATGCTCGGCTCAAGGAGCAAGAGAACTGGGTCTCGCATCTCAAGACCAAGCACGAAGAGCTGGAAGCTGAGAATTCCGACCTGTACGCTGAGCGCAAGATATTGGAGGGAAAACTTGAGACGCTGTTGTCTTCACGCGACGACGCGGTGGACCAGCTTGAGAATGAGCTGCGCGATGTGTCGATCAAGCACGAGCAAGCGGAAGCCAAGTTCTCCGAAGCGTCGGAGCACATCAAAGAGATTAAGTCGACGATGGAGAAGCTCGAGGGCGAGGCGTACCAGCACCGCAACGAACTGGAAGACATGTCCGAGTCCCTCAAGTCATCGCAGATGGAAGCGATGCACTACCACAACCAGCTCATTGAGGTCCAAGTGGGGAAAGAAGAACTTGAGAAGCTGGTTGAAACGCAGAAGAAACGCATCGACAAGCTTGAGAAGGTGAAGATGACCACCGAGACTCTCGATCTCTTCCGAAAGCTCAAGAAAGACCGCGAAGAGCTGCAGATCAAGGTGCAGGTGCTGCAGCAGGAGCTCATTGATGTGGAGAAGGTGTCGGCTCAAGCAAAGGAGAGTTCGAAGCAGCAGACCACCCGGTTGGTTCAGCGGAAGGAGGAAGAACTGGGCATGATGCGCGAGCACATCGCAGAGCTGGAGCAAGCCGTGGAAGCCGAGAAGGAGAAAGCTGCGATGATGAAGTTCGAGCTGAAGACCACGATCCGCGACGTGATGGACAAGTCGCAGCAGGAGATCCGTGATATGCAGGACGTGCTGCGAGGGCGAGCCACTCAGATGGAGCAGTTGGAGCAGCAGGTGAGCGCACTGGCGCAGGAGAAAACCGAGATCCTGGCTCAGAAAAGCGGGAACGTGACGTACCTCGAGAAGGAGAACCTGGAGCTGCTGGTCGAGAACCGGCAGCTCAAGAAGCGCCTTGAGAGCAGCGCCAAGTCGACCGGCGGTTCCTCCTCCAGCCGGGTCGCCTCAGCATTGGAGGATATGCCCGACTACGACGAATCTGCGGCAGCAGCGTCGGCTGTCCTGGCGGACTCGAAATCGTCGTGCGCCTCAGATTTTGAGACTAAAAGCTCGGCGGTTGAAAGCAAGAGTAGCAGCAGCAATCGCAATGGCGAAGGTGATGGTGGGCTCGGAGGGTTCCTACTCGCATCAAAGGACGCGAATGCAGCAGCAGCAGCGAAAGAGGAGGACGAAGAGGAAGCGCGACCCGCATGCGCGCAGCAGTAGACCAAGCGATTCCTCTCTATGCGTGTGTAAGTTTTATTTTCTTAATCTATGCGAAACATCTACAGATTGAATCTATCTTGTCGTCGTGGACACCTTTGGCGGGTTGTGTCTACTTGGATGGACACACAAGCCATCATATTAAGCAGACTATTACCAGAAACGTTGGTGGTGAAGAACTCACATGCAATCTATGTTATTTAGGAAGTAAAAAGGTGGGTGGGTGGTTATAGACGCAAGTCTTGATATGAAAGCAGCACACGCAGCGAGCGGTAGTCAACCCACAGCAATCGCCAGATTACACAACAAGCTACTCCAGTGACTGCGAAATGGCTTTGCCTGGCGATTACCAGCTCGTGTCTCCGTTCGCGGTCTCCATCTCGCGCTCCTCTTCGTACTCGATCTCCACGTATGGACCAGAGCCTATTGTAACATAAAATAGAGTTAGTACCATGGATACAAACAGTAACTCCACAACACATGAACCATGACGTACGTTTTTTCTGCTTCTTGGCGGCAGCAGCACCAGAGCCCGGAGCCTTTCGCTTCTTGGACGAAGGCGCGTCCTCCTCGCTCGAGCCATCATCGTCGCCACTCTGCTCGCTGGCGTCCTCGTCGTCGCTGTAGTCGTCGCCGACCGCGAAGTCCTCGAGGTCGCTCTCGTCCTCGTCAAAGTCCTCGACGTACTCGACCTGCGCGTCCTCCTCGTCCTCCGACTCCTCCTCAAGGTCGTCGTCCTCGTACTCTTCCTGCTCGCTCTCCTCCTCGATCTCCTGGCGCTCGCCCTTCTTGTCCAGAACCTTGGAGAACTGGCGCTCGGGGAAATTATAAATATCACCATACGTGCCCTTCTGCAGGCGCTCGAGCAGCTCCTTCTCAATCGAATTGTCGAGCTTTGCAGCGGCCTCGGCCTTCTTCTCGCGGCGCTTCTCTCGTCGCTCGATCTTCTTGTTGATCACCACGAGCTTCGGCTTGGTCTTCATGCGCAGCTTGCGCATGCGCATGAGGTACTGGTGGATCTTGGTCAGGCGCTGCTTGTTCTTGTGGATCATCTTCTTCGGCCAGAACTGCAGCTGCTCGTCGATCTGCGCAAGCGACTTGGTGTAGTTCTTCGATAGCTTCACGCGCTCCCATAACCGGTTCGGCGTGTGCGCGCGCTCGATCGTCTTCATGTACAGGTAGCACACGCCCTCGTGCTCGCGCACCGTCGCGTAGCGCGAGTTCGCCAGCGGACACGCATTGCGGTTGCACAGCCCCGACACGTTGTACTCGTTGCGACAGAACATCGCGCCCGTACCAGGGAGCCTGTCACAGTCAAACGCACACATACACACACATAGTTCATTATTTTTCCTGATCGCTAGACACATAAAGACACAGACAACGAACGGGAATGGACAGGAGGACGTACTTGCTCTTGAACGAGCAGAATTGCCGGGAGATGATGCCCCAGATCACTTCATCGTGCTGCATGGTGACTACTAGCGGAGCTGTTGAGCGGTAACGCTACAGTGGTGTGTGGGCACGTGGCGTAGGTTGCAGGACAGGGCGTCAAGAGAGCTGAGCAGAGCTGAGCAGAGCTGTGGATGCGCTGCGCTTTAGTCACGAAGAGCTCTTTACTGTGCTGTCGATGCGAAAAGCTTTTCGCAAGAAGACTTTGCAACCAATCAGTCCTAAAGGGTTATGTTATGCTATTATTGGCTGAAAATGATTGCGTTGGAGCCAATAGCTTGGCGAGAGGGTGAATTTCAGCCAATCGTAGCAAGGAAGAGTCGGTGGACCTTCGGAACACCCAAATGCCCAGATGCGAATATGAAAATGCCAAGTGCGGAGCCACGCCGCCACTTTGCCTGCCTGCCTACCTATCAAGGTCGCCGTGACCCTCAAAAGCTACAGCACCACTCATAACCGCGCGGCCTACAAAACAGCTACAGCAAATTGCTCAAACCCACACAAGATCCGTCGAGAGGTTTCAGGAGAACCCCACCCCATCCGTATACTACGAAGGCGAACAAAACTGACAACCTGGACTGGGTGGGAGGTTGCATACTTGCACATCTTCAAGAAGCATTTCGGATCGCTATCATAAAAAAGAAAAACGAGCGAGCGAGCGTTGCTTCCCAAAATCTCGCTCAATAACCACACCGTTTAGTGGGTTTCTCACGAGATAATGCAGCTCTCGCAGCAACTCTGTCGCGGCGGCGATTGCGTACTGTTCGCTGCTGTCTGTCCAGTGGGAGCACCCCCCGAACGAGCGTTCGCACCGCCTGTCGCTGCACTTGTCGAGGACGTGTAGTTGGGTTTCAAGCAGGTCGCAATATCCTTTTCCTGCCACAACGCGTGCAGTTCGACGCCCAAGAACTCGGTCGCGCGCACAAGACTCAGCGCGTCACACGGCGGTTCTGGCTCGGGGATCTATAAATTTTCCATATCAACCAATCATCGAAATAAGTCAGTCAGATGGACCACAATGGCGTAGCGAGGCATACTTCCTCACCCGCTCGTAGTATACGCTATCGTTCCGATGCGTCATAATGTCCAGGTCGCGGTCGATGATCTGCTGCGAGCGCAGGTAGATTGACTTGAACGTGTCGAGGCGGTCGCGCTCCTCCTTCTGCTGCCTCGCCTTCTCTTCGTAGCTCTGCTTGAGCGGGAGCACCTGCTGCATGAGCGCGCGCGCCTTCTTGAAGTTCGCGATCGCCTGCGCGCACGAGAGCGCGTCCTCCTTCTCCATCCACGCAGCGCCTTGGAAATAGCACGAGATCGCGACGTAGTAGGACGCTTTGAACTTTGCATACAGCCGCATCTTGTCGGCCAGTAGAGATGTCGAACACGGAAGCGTCTGCACCGCGAGCGCGTGACTTTCTCGGTACCGCGTCGCGATGTCCATCGAGAGCTTCGCCATGAGCGCGTAGTCGACAAACTCGCGACTGATGCCGCGCAGGATCACGAGCTCCTGTGCTTCGGCGAGCGAGATCCACGCCAGCAGCTGCGGGTAGCGGCCGCGCGCGAGGTCGGGCACGCGGTCGATCTGCGCCAAGTTGGGGTCTTTTGGAGTTGTGTTCTTGGCAATTGACGTACCACCGCCAGCAGCAATAGCAGCGTCAGCACTCGCCTGATCGCTCGCGTCCGCCTTGAGCTGCTCGGCGCGCCATTTCGCCATCATCTCATCGTCCGGGATGCCGCCATCATTGTTGTCGTTATCAACAGCATTCACCTGCGCAGCAGGTTCCGGTTCGGCGCTCAGGTCCGTCGGCGCAGCACCGACCGCACGCGGCTTGACGTCGATCGACTCGATACACGCGTCGAACACGCCCGCGGCGCTCAGGAACAGCTGATACGCGAGCTTGAGCTGCGTCTCGTTGAGTTCCGAGAGGCGATTCGCGAGCAGCACGTCCACTTTCTCGCGCGCGTTGTTCATCATGTAGATGCCGCTCGCGAGCAGGACCTGCGCGTACTCGTGGCGCGCGTTCAGCGCATGCAGCTGCGCGTTCGTGAGCACGTCCTTCCAGACGCAGAAGTTCAAGTACGAGCTGTACGATTGTGTAATCTGGAAGCCGTCTCCAAGACTGCGAGTCGCGCTGTCTCCACCGCCGGTATCACTGGCAGCAGCAGGCGTGGCGAGCCCTGTGGCGTTGTTCAGTGGACTGTGGTCGTCGATCAGCGGCTGGTGCAGTGCGGATGTCGGCGTCAATGTCGATGCTGTGAATGGAGATGAGGTGGCGTACGCCTGAGCTTGATCTGCGGATGATGAGGACGGTGGTGGCGTCAAGAATCCTTTCACCAGCGACAGGTACGTCACGACGTCCTTGATGTACGCCTGAATGTCCTCGACCGAGTTGAATTTGGACGGCTTCTCGTCACTGCTGCTACTACTAGAGGACGCGGAGACAGCACCGCGGTCCAGCTGTAGCATCGAGCGGGCCTCAGTGAGCGCGCTCGCGAGCCGCGAGAAGCTCTCCTGCTTGGACGCCTCGGCGAACTTGGAGAGCTCCGTCTTGAATCGTACCTGCATAGAAAATGAGAGAGATATAGTGAGTGAGTGATGCGATAGACCACGCACGTAGAGATGGAGGAGCGTGCACGCACATACCTTGGTGGTGTCCTTGCGGCCCGGGTGCACCGCATAGCAGCACGGAGGCAGGGGCTGGCGCATGCTGGCCGCCATCGTGAGAGTTCGAGGTATCCGTCGCTCTTGAGAAATTCTGGTTTGGCTTGATGAAAAAGAAAAGCGCAAGTTTTCTACCCTTTATCAGGAACTGCATAAAAGAGACCTAATTCCTTTTATGCGAGCTTAAGTGCTTGAAGGTTGGTTTTATACAATTTCCCTGATAAATATCTAGAGTACCTTTGGTCAAACCATCTTTGGTTTTTAATCTTAAAAGACTGCTTTCGAAGGAACCAGATATTTACACACTATTGTTGACACAACCCACAGGCTCTGAGACCCCATCGTCTTCGATATGCTGCTGCACTAGTACCCATGGTGCAAGTTGGGCCTCAAATACAGTGTGTGTGCAAGTGAACAGAGGCCGAAGCGCTCTGCAAGAAGCGCGGGTTTTCGTGAGTGTGTTGCGTGTTCTATCCTGATGATTGGCCTTTTATTACCTATTAGAGAGTTGGAGCAAATGAGTCTAATATGTGACCAGCGACCACGACGCCACAGGAGAATGAATCGCTTCGTATGGCATGCAAAGCCCATTGTGTAGAGCGGGGGTAGGCGGTCGGAGGTCGTTGCCGCGAGGCTATAGACACCTTACTTGGAGAACGAGAAGTTGTGGACCTTGCTGCTCGGGTCTGCCTGGAATTCCTATCATGAATACTGTGTGGGCACTGGAGACGAGATGCCATCTTTTGTCTGTTTGGTTTTAAGCGTGATTTGGGGGCTATCTGAGTTTAGTTTTCCGCTCGTAGGCGAATCTTTTGCGTTCGTGCGGCCGTAGTCGACGTAGTTGTCCATAGGATAGAGCGTCAAGTTAGGAGTACGGTACGCTATCCGTCGGCGAGGAACAGTGCAACGCGCGCACGAGGCTGAACGGGCTGAACTTGTTCAAGCGCTCGGCGTCTCGGCCGTGTGGTATTTTGTCCAACCTTTCGCTTTTGAGCACTCTGACGGCGGTGTGGCCTCGCAGAAGTGGAAACGGAACGTCTCGCTCAAATCCTTCTTGGAGATCATTTCCATCTTATCTCTGGTAGCTTCGTCGCCCGCGAAGAAAATCGCTGCGGTCGTGTTTAGCGGGAGATTCGCTCCAGAGCTACTGTATATCGGTTCGCTCGCTTTCGCAGTGCACTCTTTCGTACCCGAAGTATCGACCATGTATTCGACAACGTACTCGATCGCGCACCCCGACGAGCCGTCAAAGTACAACTGGTTCAGGTCGTCGAGCTTCGAGACCCAGCTGACGACCTCGGCCTTTGAAGCATCGCAGAGGCACGTTGACATGAGCACGAGCATTCTGGCTTCCCCTTGGGTATTGGTACCCGGCGTGACGTACTTGCTCGCTGCGGATTCAACCAGCGCGTCCGCAACCATTAGTATCTTGCCAAACGGAAGCGGATCCATATTCGCAGTCAGAAGCGACAGCGCCGAGTTCTATGCGAGGTCGTCGTTTGAGCTGGAGAGCGCGCGGCTAAACTCCACGAACCATTTCTCAGCCGAGGCGAGCTGAACTTGCTTGGGGGTGGCGAGCGAACCGAGAAGCTGATTGACTGACTGACGACAACGGTGACTTGGAAGCAGGGGCTACTCGCGGGCTGGAGCTTCAATCCGAAAATGAGAAAAGCAGAGCTGCTGTTTTTAGTCTGGTGGTTTGTTGGCTTACTGCTGTTGTTGCCGGGCCTTCGAGGGCCCCTAGACAGCCAGCCAAAAGGCTGCTACCGCACCGCCACTAGGAGCCCCCCCCCATTTGCGTCGCCCTTCACCACTGCGACCACTTTCCGCTATGGAGGCGAGTGCATCGGCTGCACTCAACGGCTCCTCTTCTCATAAGTCGCGCGTCCGTTACGCGAACGTTCGTCTGTTGATTGATTCATTGAGAGGTATCAAGCGGTATACGCGAACTTGAGTAGAAATGGTACATACCCGTTTCGCTCATTCGTTTGCTCTTTTCTTTCCATTGGAGGCTGGAGCCGCTCGTTCTTGGCGAATCGCGAATCGTGTGAACCAACCGCCGACTTGTGAGCGCCAGCCAACGGACGCGGTGCTGTGCCGGAACGGACAGACGACTGGGGAGAGGTGAGCGCAGAGTGGCTGCTGTTCAGCAATCTCTTTTCATACCTAAACGCGTGCGTCAGCTCCGCAGCGCAGTCGAGACGACTTGACCCGACTCGACGCGCACGCGAACAAGCCCTTGGGAGCCGTCCCATGAGCGAATGGCCGCGCCTCCTCACGGCAGCCCCACCCAATTGCCTTTGGATCTGTTGCTAGCCCACAGCCAGACTCTTGTACATTGTCAGCTCTCATAAAAAGAGCGCCTCTGTCAACAGACAGAGCAATAACTGTGGTGGGATGCTTGCTGACAAGGGTCGACTCACACGGAGCGGCACGACTAAACAGTATCGACAGTCACAGTGGCTGGAAACATGGAACTACAATATCAGTCGGTATTGCACCCACGCTCTCCACACGAACTGTACCAAGCTCTGTATTTAGTCTATTTGGAAAAATAGTCTGGATAACTTTTGTCCAGACTAATTGTGGTTGTGATCCTCCACCAGATGAACAAATATTCAAAATTACTCTAGACACAAAGTGGTTTCGAGAGCACCACATGCAGGATGAGATCGTTCCCATTCAGAACGGCCACAGAAGTGGTGTCACACGCATGAGATCTCATAAATCTTATTATTCGACAGGACGCATGCAAATTATCCCATGGTCTCACAAACCACAACACAAGAGCAAAACTTCGATCTTCTAGTTCAAAATCACCGCTCAAGCACAACATTCAATCTCGCCGATGAACACCTGCAGTGGCTGCCTTCAAGACACGACGAGAGTCTCGCACAAATGTGACCGCTGTGGGCGTCAAAACCACGTCTTTTGCGGAGTGCCAGTCGGAGAAGGACAAGGTTGTCCGGTTCGCTGCTATCGCTGTGCATCAAGCCATACCTTACCACCATTAGATACGAAAATCTCTGTGTCACCAATCGTCGCAGTATTTCAGCGCACCCCAGCCCAACGAGCTCCAAAGTACGTCACCCAATTCACGATCTCTAATGTGAACCTAGGCTCGGAGACTCCAGCGTCTGAAGTTAAGACCCCGGCACAACAAACGAAAGCCACAGCATCAGAGGCTCCTCCCTCAGTACAAGCGACACGGCGATCTGTTCAAGTGGTGCCCACGTGCAACGATCGCGTCCGCGTTGTATCTTGGATTATCGAGCGTGATGAAGGCGGTGAGGAAGACGTGAAAGCAAATGCAGTTGTTGCATTTCCAGATGTGTTTCGTTCCAATTACAAAGCAAACGTGGAAAAGGCCAGCGACTGGTGGAGCAGGAGGGAGTATATCCTCTCTCTCTCTCGAGCAACTCGATCACAAGACGCCAAGATGATGTTGTCAAGCGCGTCAGGTTGGGACATGGCTGTAAGCGAGCTCCGTGGGTTACGTGACTACACACCCAGCTTCTCGAAGAGTTCTCGCGCCTCCACAGTTTGAGCATCAAGGTATCCGGGGCACTACTCATTGAAGCTGGCACACACATCCTGATTCAAGGCAGTGCGGAGTTCAATACGGACACAGCTGAGTCCGGCAAACTCATCATCGAGCGGATCAACACTCGCTGGATCCAATCCTTTTATGAGCGCCACGACATCGTAACGAGAAAGAAACGCGGAAAGCTAGCTATCAACGCCGAGAAACAATCAAGCATTGAACGCGCAGTCGCATACCGCCTGGGGAAAATGAAGGAGACTTTGACAGTGGCATCCTCGATGACGATCTCGTGCTCAACATGGATGAAACGCATTTCGTCATCAACATGGATGGTGGTATGACGCTCGAACTGAAAGGCACAAGCTCAGTAAACTATCACGACGTCGTCGCTGGGGGGACAGGGAATGACACTCGTCTTGACTCTGCGAAGTGGATCGAGAGCCGAATCAAGTAAAGCACGGGTACATTTATTTGAAGGCAGTGTGTGTGTGTGAAGTTGGGGTACAATCCGACCTCTTTTCGTTTTCATTTCTGGCGCTTTGTTCGGTGCGCTGTTGTCACAATATTATGTTTTGTGCTGCAAAGACAGCCTAGTGATCTCACTAAGCCTGCTCTGCTCGACGTTTCTGCCATTCTGCTCGGTTGAATAGACTGTTACGGAGGAACGACAGCCCACTGCACACCATGGTGGACCCACTTCCAGAATGGCGGCTCCACGTGACCTTCTTGTTAGTACTGAGGTCATGCCAGCAGTACTTGTAGCCATGGACCATTAAGATTGAACTTTTGCCATCAACAGCCGATATTACCACGTGGCACAAGTCCATGCACAGACTTATCTGGCGCTTCACTCATTTGTCACGAAGCGCTGTCTGACGATTCGCCATGCATGGAGACGTGTTGATCTTCTCATACTTCAAGTAGTCGCACCGCTGCAACTCGCGCTGGATGGTGCAAAAGGCTGCTTCAACACCAAGCTCTTGGTGAATCTGGTTGGCGGTGTACTTTTCAGTCAAAGCGAGTCTTATCAAGCGAGTACAACCGTGCATCTTCAGTGACAGTGGTCGTCCCGTGCGCTCTGTACAGTAGGCTATGTCCTTCAGAAAGCGTGTACAACCCCCTTCGAGCGGTCAACAGCTTCTCGCTCTCCGGAGCGACATTTTTATGCTTGCATACGCCAAAATCTTGCCATGCTCAAGCTTAGTCAGGACTAGAGCCTTTGACAAAAATTCTCCACTTGCCGCGAGACTCGCGTAACCCAAACAAGAGGCATTTGTGCCATCACATGGATGATTCTTCTCTTCACAATGCGATGCTCAGAAGCTGAGTGGTTGCGTTCTCCATTTACCGAAAATGTACGAACAACCAAGGCGCTGCCATTCGGAGAGTGCCCCCCCCCCCTTCCAGTTCCCATCGTCACGAGAAGCCGCATGCTTTGACTTGTAAAGAATCGCAGCTCTTGGCTCTGTTTCCTCTAACAATTCCAATGGATTGGCCAATCGATCATGACTCCTCCATCCGATATCCATGCGGCCAGCGCGCACACACTGGAGAAAGTTGCTTCTGTTGATCATTTATTTGAAGTGGAAACACAGGCGCCGCTTGCTACACCCGTGTGGGGGGGCAAAAGCACCTAACTTGTTATGTTGGGTGGGACTTTCTCATCTGCCAGAGGGGCCAGCCCTTTTGTGGTTAAGCTATTCTACACCTATTCTACACGGAGGGAAGGGTGGTGTGGTGCT
>JALBZD010000754.1:0-17164 GCA_038050675.1 Globisporangium cylindrosporum | reverse complement strand
GACGCAGGCAACAGAGAACTGTGCACATCGCTCTGCCCAATAGGCGAGCTGTACACGTTCTTCCTCAACGCCACGAGTCCTTGTGGAAGGTGCTCGACGCACGCTTCCTCACTCTGTGCATTGTGCTACGTGACACAGGAACGCCCGGTCACAGTGCGTGTCTTCACCAACCGCGACACCATAAAGAGCACAAATTTGTTTTGTTCAATAAATGATCCTAAATGAAAGAGTTTTTGGAGGTGAACCATTTCGTGTCCTTTGTATGCACAACGGTGGTGTAGACGCCGAAATTTGCGACGGTTTGTGTTGAGACGTTTAACTTGATTTCGCTATACGTATGGACTGTGGGGTGATTCATTGTTGCTGCTGCTATTTTTCGCTGCTACTATGGCTACAGCTGTCATCGCTCGCACAAACGTCATCGCTGCTCTCACTACTCTCTTCTACAGCACTCTCATCGTCGAACTCTTCCTTCGCTAGCCTTTCTACGATCACGGCAGTTGCGTCGATCATCGCGTTGATGTGAGTTCGTCCGTCAGCTCGATGCTGGCCTTCGTCAGTTCGGAGATGCTCAAGCTGAGCGTCCAGGCTTACCACTACATCGTCCAAAGTCGTCTGCGTGGTGTGGTTACGACTGGTATTCCCTTTCACTCGAGCCCACAGCAGCTCGATCGGTTGCAAGTCACTGTGGTATGGAGGAGTGAAGAGAATGCAGTGCCCTTGCTCGGCGGCAGTGCGTACGACTTCGGGCTCGATGTTTGCACGGATGTGGGCACGGACCCACGCTTTCAATTCAAGCACCGCCATGTCGGGCGAAAGTGGCGCGCTGACGCACTCCAAATACTCTATGCACTCCGCCCTTTTCATCCGAGCCGGAGACGGTGTGTCGAACGGAAGAGTGCGATGGTAAGCTGCATTGTCCATGACGACGAGAGACAATACTGACAGATTTGACAGCAGCTTCTCTTTTCGCCGCTTCAAGAAATTTATCCCGTTGAAAACCTTGCGGTAGTCGCCGTTTTGCTCGCGCTTGCGGGATGGGCAAAAACGCCAGTAGGTCTCTCCGACGGGCCCTGCCTTGGTGTGCTCGGGATTCTGCTCCTCGTTGGCGATGAAGCGCGGGTTATGTCCTTGGATGGCCATCATGAAGTAGTAGCGCCGCCCGCCGCCAGCAATCTTCCCGACTTGCGCGTCCTGCTCGTCATTTGAGTCCCAGAGAGGGTCGTCAAAACGATGGTAGTGTTGACAGATGTATGATTTATCAAGATAGACTTCACGGAGTCGCTCGTGCGCAGGAAGGGCTCTGTTGCCAAGCAACTCACGCAGATAGCAGCACCACTTCAGTCGAACGGACTCCTTGAGCGCGATATTGTTCGAGCGCTTGCCGCGCCGATATCCGAGCATGGCGAGATACCTCAGGACGCACCGGCACGCGCCGTCGAATGCCTTGCACTCAAAGCTCCCGTTCTCCTCTGTCGCCTCCACGAACCACTTATTTGCCACCAAAACCTCAATGACTTGGTGGGCCGTGGCGCTCTCGCGGCGAGCTCGCTTGGAGCGCACGAAGTCGCCCGTGGCGACGCAGACCTTCGTAGTGTTTGGAACGCGTGTTGTTTTACTGTTGGTGTTGACCTTTCCCCTGGCAGCTGTGTAGAACGATAGATATGACGCTGCTTCCGTTCTCTTTGCATCGAAGTACGAATGGGCGATCTTGCTGTCCGCGGTGGGACCCACCCCAAGCAGACGACAGACACGTTCGCGGACACGTGGCGGTGCGATGATGCGCAAGGATTTCACCCCTTTTTTTGCGTTTGCTCCACACAGTCGAGCTGCATGATCACAGCTACCAGGAGAACACGACGAGAGACGTCGTCGGACAGCTGCTGCCCGACGTTGGCTGCACGTATGTCTTTGCCTTGCGCAGCTCGGTGAGGTCGTTCGGGAGGCGTCTTTGCGGCTTGCCGTGGCGCTTGGAGGTTTTACGCTCGCGCTCCACACGCGCTCGCTCCCTTTGGCACGTCGTTGTCGCCGCCGCTGGCGAGCCACTCGTCATCGTCTTCCTCCTCCATGCCGGCTTCTATGAATATGTTGATTGGTTACGCGTGGTTACGATTGGATTACAAATAGGGTATCGCAGGCTAAACAGAGCGCCGCATAAATACTACGTAATGTTTCGAAATAAAATAGATACCAATGAATAGCCAAGACAAAAAGCTATCACTGTCACTGTTTGTTTTTAAATCGGCATGATATTGACTTCAAAAAAAGGTATTTGTACCCTTTATGGTGTTGGGGACTGTAATGATTAATGCCACTGCCGTGTTTTGTTCTTGTGTGGATGTTCGATTATTAGAACATCGTAGTTTGGATGTGGGTATTGTATAGAGGTCTATATGTACTAAAAATTAACACAAGGCAAAATGAAACAAATTAGTGTGGCATAAAATCCTCCACGCTAATGTTGAGAAGGCAGTTGGCAAGAGCGAACGCACACAACCTTCCTTGTGTAATGTTTCTACAGTCGTACTCAATCTTTGTCTCAAATTTATCAGGAAACACAAACTATTTATCCTATTGATCTGTTAAATTTATTTAAAATAATGAGATTCTATGTGATTCGATATGTAACGAGGATTACCAATAATTACCCATTCCCAATCATATTCAAACGCAAACGTGAACACGCGCTGCACGAGCCCTCCTCTCTCGCTCTCCTCAGCGTTCGCCAGGCCTCAAGAAGAACACGCGCAGATGCATCGGCTCAGCGCGGAGGATGAGATCGCGTACGCGTTCACGTTGCCCATCGCGCGGCAGCTGCAAGGTCAACAGCAGTTCCAGTCGAGCCACAAGCCCAAGCAGCAATCGCCTCCGTATGCGATCGACCTCAGCGCTTCGATTGGCAGCAATAACAACAATGCGACAACGAGCGAGGACAACGACAACGGTGATGGCGAAGACAATGACGACGGCGAAGACTCCAGCGGTGGCGCGTCAGATGGCACTGCTCTGCAGAAAGAAAAACGACTCGTGTGGCGAACGAGCGGTGACGACGAGCGGTTCCGCCACTTTCGCAAGAAGCGCGTGGTGACCGAGACGAGTCTACGCATGGACGTGAACGACCTCAAGCAGGAAGTGGCGAACCTGCTGCTGCTGCGAAGCATCCTCGCAGGCCGCGTGATAGTGCGGCGCGACGACACGGCCGGCTCACTCGTCAAGACCACGCGCGCGTTCTACGAGTACTTTCGCGATGGGTACACACCGCCCAGCGAGCGCGTGAAGTTGGTGACGAAGAGCGTGTCATCGTCGTCGTCATCCAAGCGCAAACGGTCTGTATCATCTCTTGGAGGCCGTTATTCGACCAGTAGCAACTCCCAGGTGGACCAGTACGCGTTTCTGCAGTCGATCATGTCGCCTGTGATGGAGGCAGGGTCGATTGAAGTGAGTGTGCCGCTCATGATCGAGCAGTGGCGGCGGTACACGGCGTTCTTCGCGCTCCACGACTTCTGCATGAAGTCGTTCAACGTCGTGACCACGGACCAAGTATCGATCGTGCGCACACGGGGCGAGTTCAAACTGCAGGTGACCACCGAGACGATCACAAACATCTTTCCGCACCTTCTCCTTGTCGGAAATGGAGAACACCAGAACCAGAACCATCAGCAACAACAACTCCCGCAATATCAGCACCAGTGGCTTCTCGACAAGATTCTCGGTCAAGTGCTGACCTGTGCGTGCTTCATCGACCTGTACTTTGACGCCCAGGGCCGCATCATCCGATACGACGAAGCTGGGGACTTTCTCGGCACATTTAGTAGTATTGTCCGTAAGCCGAGCGACTTGGTTGTGCTTTTCGATGGTGCGCTGTTATGGGAAGCTGGAGTGATCGGCACGTTGGAACCGATCGGGATCGACAACACCAGCGGCGCGTTCGTTGCGCCGTCAGCGCCAGTCGCATCGTCAGTATCCGCAGCAATATCTGGAGCTTCAGAGGACGATCTCAAAGGACTACAAGAGATTTCGCGCATGCGCAAGCTCTACGAGATCGACTTCCTGCTCAACCACGAGTTTGTAGACGCTAAAGAAGAGATCCCCCGAGTACCGGAAGAGCTCAACCTGTACGAGTACGACGAGGACGAGCAGACGATCCGCACGGTGACGACGAGCATTCGGTAATGTACGCAAAGGTATCAATCACTTGTATGATTTTGTATTCGTGTGCTTGCTTTGTGTAAGTTCATACATATATATACAAGCCATTGTCATTCGACTCACCCCGCTATTGTGAAGCTTGCAATTTCTGCTAGATCGCGCCGAGCATGCCCTGCTGCTTGATACGCAGTGCGTTGAGGTCCTGTAACACTTTGAAGCAGTCCTGCTTGACGTGCTCGTAGTTGATCTCGCGTGACTTGGTGTCGATGTACTCCTTCAGATGGAAAATGTTCTGCTCGTGGTGGCGCAGCTTTTGCTCGAGCGAGTCGAGGTTCTTGGCCGTGTCATGGTTGGCCGTCGTCTGCTTGAGGTTCTCCAGCTGCAGGTTGAGCGCATTCACCTGCTGCTTGATGGCGTCGCGGCGTCGGATGTACTGCTGCTTCATGCGCTGCAGGTACTGTTTGGTCTGCTGGTGGGTCTCCTTGAGCGAGTCGATCTTGCCAAACTCTCCCATGTCCGACGTCATCGTGTCCATCTTCTGCAGCAGGCTGCTGAGCTCGAGCGAGATCTTGGTGTCCAGCGTGTTCACCTTGTCGAGCTCGGCCTGGCGCTTCTGCAGCTCCATGGTCAGCCGCTGCTTGGTCGTGACCGAGGACTCGAGCTGGCGCTCCTTGAACGTCAGGTCGCGCTTCATCTCCTCCAGATTGGACGCGTTCGCGGTCGGCAGCAGCTTGTCCTCCTTGGTCATGCCGCTCGATATGTGCTCCAGTAACTTGACGATCATCAGCTGCGACTGGCGGTGCGCGCGGAGCTCTTCCTCTTTCTTGGTGGGGAAGCTCTCGAGAAACGCCGTCATCTCCTTGTCACGCTGGAATAGCAGCTCATACTTTTGGGCCGGGTCGTCCTTACCACCGCCGCTCACGCGCTCCTCGAGCTCATTCTGCATCTCGTTCAGGTTTCTGCGCAGCTCTTGGTTCTCCTCCTCCGCGACTTGCACTACCTTCTCCACGCTCTCGATCTTCGCCTTCGTGTCCTTGACCTTGGCGAGCAGCAGTGCACTCGCTTCGTTCGGATCCATGAGCGCCGTGCGCGCGTCCTCCTGCACGTTGTCACGCTCCTTCTGCAGCCCGCGTGCCTGCTTCTCGAGCTGCTCGTACTCGTCGCGGTACCGATCGGAGCTGAGCTCAGCCTCTTTCTGGTGGATCGCATGCATGAGCATCTCAAGCTCCTGCGAGCGCGCCTCGATCTCCACCTCGGTCTGGTGGTGCTCCTCCAGCAGCTCCTTGTACCGCTGCAGCTTCTGCGGCGCCAGCTGGTTGATCTTGTCCTGGTGCTTCATGTGGATCTCGTTCATCTCGTCCTCCATGCGGCGCACAGCCTTCTCCTGCTCCTGGCGCAGGATGAAGATCCGGTCAACCTCCTCGGCCTCCTTGCCGTTGCGGTGGTGCAGCTGCTCCTGCACCTGGCGGATCTCCTGCGGGTCTGTCGCGCTGCGCAGCTTGTCCATCGCGAGGTTGTAGTCGGCGAGCTGGCCCTCCAGGTCGCGCACCTCGTATGCGAGCGTCTCGTACTTACGCTCGAGCTGCGCGTACTGGGTCTTGTCCTTGGCGTCCTGCTCGATCTCCTTGTGCAGCTTCTCCACCTCGGTCGTGAGCTCCGCAGTCTTGGAGTGCAGCTTGCCCATGAAGAAGCTCGCGTCCTGCACCTGGCGTCCGGGTCCCATGCTGCCCGTACCCACGCGCATACCCATCATGCCCTGTTGCGTCACGGGGCGGTCCGACACGTTCACCTCGGTGTTCAGGCTCACGCCAAAGCCCGCAGTCTGTCCAGGAGTTGATGGCGCTTGCTGTCCCGTACCCAGACGCCCCTGTGTGAGTGGTCTGCCGCCTGCAGAGGATCCCAGCATGCTGCGCTGGCCGGTGCCGGGGCGACCGCCATTCACGATCGGATTCAAGCCCTGTCCTGTACCAGGACGTTGGCCGGTGCCAGTGCCCGGACGACCCGAGCTCGTACCTGGAGCACCCGACATGCTGCTTTATATAGCTCTGTTGTTGCCAACGCTGGTTGCTTGCTAACGACGAAAAGCTACACTGGCATGAATGGAGCACTTCACCGAATGCGAATGTGGCGCTCTCAGGTTCGCGACAGTCGCGACTCTTCATGCTCCCAAACATTGTCAATAGATTCATGAAAGGATTCATTTATGATTTGCTAAAATTTTAAGAATTGAGGCATATGATTGGACGAAATTGTGAAGTCGTGGGCTGGTCAGTAGTGTTCGTTGGGGTTGGTTGTCTTTCGTTAGAGGCGCATTTTATTTGACAGGCATCATGGGCAAGAGCAAGCTCAAGCAGCAGCTCAAGCGCAAGCTCCCGCCGCAGCAAAGCGGCGCCAATGGCTCTGATAACAACAGCGCCACGCTCAGCAAGAAGCAGCTGAAGAAGCAGCGGCGCGAGGTGGCAGCAGCAGCGCGAGCCGAAGAGGATGACGAGAACGACAATGCGAACGACGGCGAGATGCGCGAGATCGAGGACCTCGACTTTGACGACGCGTTCGCTGCGGGCCTCGCGTTCGAGCAGATGGAGTCATTCGAAGGCGCGCTCGCGGCATTCCAGGTCGCTGCGAAGGCTCGTCCAGACCATCTGCCGTCGCTGAGCCACCTCGCAGACGTGTACGCGGCGGACGAGCAGCCGCAGCAAGCGCTCAAGACGTACTTGCAGGCGAGCAAGCTCAGCGATGTCGACGCGTCGATCTGGTTCCGCCTCGGCATCACGTACATGTCGCTTGAGCAGCATGGTGCAGCGATCGAAAGTCTGAAGAAGTCGCTGGCGCTTAGCGCCGAGGAACTTGACGCTATGGAAGAAGAGGAGCGAGAAGACCACATGAAGGCGTACAGCGTGACGCTCGCCGCGCTCGCGAATTGCTGCGGCGAGCTGGGCGACCTCGACGGTGCTGTACAGGTGTACCGAGACGCCGTAGCACGGTTCTCGTCAATTGGCAACCTGCACTACAACCTAGCGACGATGCTCATGGCCAAGGGCGGCGGCGACAGCGCGCAGCAGGTGGTGCAGTGCCTCGAGCGCGCGATCGAGTGCAGCCCCGAGACTGTTGAGTTCTACGAAGACCTCATCGAGTACCTGCAGCAGCAAAATAAACCGACCAAGCAGAAGGGTGGGAAAGTGCAGCAACTGCAGAAGAAAGTAGAGGAGCTCAAGGAGTCTGAAGTAGCCAAGGCGGCGGCAGTAGCCGAACAGGCTCAATCTTCAAATGATGACGAAGAGGAGAGCAACAGTGGTGATGATAATGAGAACGAGGACGAAGACGAGGACGAAAACGCCGAAGATGATGAGGAATAGAGAATTCGGCTCGTTGTTTCATTGAGGAGGTTTTGCTAGCGTGTGCATCGTCGTATTATTTACAAATTCGGGAAGGGTACTTTAGTTTTCTTTGTGGTTAATTAATCATAGAAGAAAAATACGAGATTAACGCCATGGAGCAATTCTCATACTGCTGACTGCAAGGCTTTCAATCTTGGGACTCTCTTTCGGTCTGCCTCAGGTGTACTCGAGTCGTTGCAGCGTCCACAGGCGCGTGGCAGTTAGCACTTCAACCGGCAGCTTCTTCTTCTTGAACACGAGCAACCAGTCTGTCGCAAGCGAGCGGATTGGAGCCGAGTACTGGTCTGCTGCCTTGGAGACCCGGGCGACCTCTTGGCGCAGCTGCTTGTAGTTGTTCTTCTTCGTAAACATGTTGATCCACCGGTTTGCGAGGATCTTCATCTGGATCTCCTGTGAAAGCTTGTCCATCTTGCTCTGGTCCGCCTGTGATCCGCTGGTAGCCACAGAAGTAGCAGCAGCGTTGTACTCGCTATCGGCTGTGTCGAACTCTGACATGAGGCTCCAGAGGTCGCCTCGCAGCACGCGCGCTTCGAGCCAATCTGCAGAGTCTTGAGGCGCGATCGCAACTGCTGCGCCACATGCGCGGACAGCTGCGTCCTTCACAGTCTGGTCGTACTTGGACTTCACGAGACGATTTAGCAACTTGGAGCACAACTGCACGGCGGCTCTTGTAAAGTCTACTGCTGCTTGCTCTTCCTTTTCTTTTTCAATCTGTGGTGACTCAGCTGGCATAGTTTCGTCCTTAGGGTTCACAATGCCTTCAGATGATAACACCAGGGTGGCAGGCTCTTCATGACGATCACTGGAATGCTTGGCAAGGTCGTCAGCTGACGATTCCCTAATCCCAGGTTCCTCTGTCGCTTCGCCAACGGATGGTTCGTTTTCGATCACAAGCTTCTCCACTCGTACAGCTACGCCTTCCTCTCGTTCCACAACCACCGCCTGCTCTGCAACCTCAGCTTCCGAGATGGTCACACCAGCTTTCTCATCCACAACACTTTCATACCGTGCAGATGTTGTTGTTGTCGACCCGATAGGGCTTGGTGATCCACTACTCTCGTCAGTCTCTAATTTTGGGGCCACCAACGAGAGCTTCTCAAGCACACGTTGGTAGACATGCGGGATACCTTCGACAGAGTTTTTCACACCATCCACCACGGACTGGATCGCCAGCACTGAGTTCGTGGAGACCGCGACCAGCTGTACGAGGTACGCGACGCAGAGCGCAAAGAGGATGAGCGCGTACATGTTCTTCTTCTTTTTCTCTCGCCGCAGCTTGGCTTTCGCTTCCGGGTGCGCGGGCGAGTCGATGCGGCAGCCGTATTTGCGCACAAACTGCTGGTTCGCTTCGTTGAATCGCGCGATCCACTGCTGCTTCTCCTCTGGCGTCGCCCAGAATTCCCTGTCTTGCTCAGTGAACGCGTTTGGATTTTCTCTCGTCTTCTTCGCCGTGCCGCCAAACTGGCGGATCACACTTGCAAAGAGTCCCGCGACTGACGATTCCTCCTCTTCGTCCTCCAGCTCACTCGCAGACAAGTCTTCGTCATCATCATCATCATCATCGTCGCTCATGGCGACATGCGGCAACAGCAACCCCTTCTCGTATTTCTTCTCTGTATCGGATGGCGCATATTCGCTGTCGTCTGCGTCGCCAAGAGGCTCTGGGAACTTGAAATCGCGGAACACGGGCTTGCCGTTGTAGCCAAGGTCCTCCCATTCGTCGTCCTCGTCCTCGTTGTCTACATACTCGTCTTCACTCTCACCGTATAATGGATTGCTGTTGCTGGTACTCAGGGCAGCGGTATTATCATTGTCATCGTCGTCTTCGTCGCGTAGCTCTGCTGCTACTGCTGATGACGATGTGCCCGTTGCGCCTGCGAGCGGACTGCCCTGCGTGCTGCTGCTCGCTCGCTCGTGCTCGTATGAACTGCTGCGCACTGTTGTCGTTGCTGCTGCAGCTGACACGGGGGATATATGTGCGCTCACAGAGACGCGCGTGCGCGTGCTCCTCCATTGCGCTCCGCCACTGCCACTGCCGCCACTGCGTCCGGCAGTCATCGCCAGCATTGATGCTTTCCTTTGCGTCTGCGTTCGTTTCTGTTTGAACTATGGGATTGGCGACGACAGACATGCGGCATGCTTTCGCCCTTTTAAAGTCGATAGTTTCTTTAAAACACGGAGTTGGCTCTAGGAAAGTATACAAAGCCCCATACTATTTACTTTCGTCACTATGGACAGCATTTTGGCACAGATTTAAAAGGATTCCTCGATAGTGAATCTTACAAAGTTCTTCCACGAAAGTAGGAAGAAGGCGAATGAACCTTTCGGATTCATCGGAGAGCCCACTTCCTCCCCAACAAGCCAACATCAAGGAAACCACAAGAGTGATGATGGAGGACGAGCTCGCAGGTCTGCACGACTTGTTCACGTTCCTGCTAGAGGAGATCGACCACGAGGAACCCTAGACACTTCAAACAGCAACCTTGGTACAAAGTGAGCAACCTTCACACATCACGGAGAGGTTTTAGCAAGAAAGGAAGCTTTCCGCAACCTGTGTCCGCATTAAATACGGAAAGCATCGCGGTCTGAATTGAACCGGACCGGTCGGACCGTATCGTGTCGGATTCGACCATGACAACTTCTTTCAAAAAGCGGTGGATTGCGAGAGAGCTCTTTAAAAAAAAGGGTCGATCACATGAGTACCGTATTCGCAGGAAATAAAGACGCGGACTTCTTGAACAGGAAATGTATCGGAAATGCTCTCCCTTAAACAGCAACTGGCTCGTTTTTTCTTTGTTTTCGAGCTATTTGTTGTGATGAGCGAGAAGCCAAGTGGTCCACACAGAGCGAGCTTGCTGGGAAGCCTTGAAAAGGCAACGAACGCTCCATTAAATTGGAGCGAGCGCCTCGTTCGAGAACCATTTGGAAAAACGAAAGCGCAGCCACTGTGACACACGCACTCGCCTCTCATGTACGTGCCTTCTTCCATACGTTAGTACCTTCCGATGCTGTATATCTTCATAGATATATATGTGTGTGGATACCCTGCGCTCCTTCCGTCGTGAGCGTGAAGCTGCTCCTCACGGATGCACATGAAGCAATGACGCACCTCATACTTGTCAAACAGTGAGTGTACCGACGCATTTGAGGTGGTGTGAGCAACATGTTCATCTCTCTAGCTTCCACTTGCGTACATTTCGTGATGAGCATGAGTGTGGGATGGGATGGTGTGGATTAGTGGCTCTTTGGGCGGAAATGAGACCAACGTGCGAAACCAACTGACATCTCTCTTGTGTGCTCGTTTGTGCAGATCATCAGCACTTTAATATTAACAAGTAAGCAAGATGGCTCGTGGCAACCAGAGAGACGTGGATCGCGCGGTAAGATCTTTGGTTGGTGGCTTGCGCTGCCTGTTGAAAGCCTATGTTGTTGACGATCAACGTGCGCTTGCTGCTTCGTTTGTTCTTATCGTCACAGAGAGCTCAAGCGCGTCAGGCAAAGGCCTCTAAGCAGGCGGGCTCGAAAGGCGACCCGAACGCCCGAAGAGAAGCGGACGCGAAGGCTCTGCAGGAGAAGATCGCCAAGAAGGCCGCGATGAAGGCCGAGGGCGGAGACACTGCCGCGCCAGCCAAGAAGAAGTAGAGCGAGCAAATGTCTTCACATCACCTGGAGCCAATTAGCACCACCATCACCACCATCATTATATCGCACCTGTGGGGAAGCACGCGTCGAGCACAGGGACCAACGATCAAAGAAGAAACAGCAGCAACGCAGAATGGACGGAAGGAGAGCACTGCGATCGCGTGGAAGGCGTTAGAGCACAAAGCGCATGGTCACAAGGAGTCTTTCATCGCCGTTGTGGCGGAGCATTGGCTGTGAGATACATGTTTTTACAGCTGGTGGCATATCTATCTATCTCTTTCGAATTGATAGATAGATGTGGAATGTAACCAACAAGCAACTTTCCATACAAACGCGAATGAATGTGCGAATGCCTGTTCGAAGCTTACTGGAGCATTTTGCGAAAGTCGGACAGATTGATCTTTCCGTCGCCGTCGGCATCCGCGCAGGAGATCAAGATGTTGAGGTCCTCCTCCGTCAGCGACCCGTAGCCGAGTCGCTCGAAAACGTAGCGCAGCATGTCGCGCGAGATGAAGCCGCTCTCCTCTGGGTCGTACGCCTTGAACGCCTCGGCAACCGGATCAAAGTTCTTGACCTCGTTGGTCAGTAGCAGCGTGTTCAGGTGCTCCTCGGTGAGCTCCGTCTCTTCGTTCAGCAGCAGTTTGGCGTCTTTCAGGCTCAAGTTGTCGTAGAAGATGCTGAGACGTGCGCGCAGGTTCTCAAGCGTCACGCGGTTCGTCTTGTCGATGTCGAGAAACTGGAACGCGGCGCGAATCTGGTCCGGAGTAACCAGTACACCTCCGAATTCCTAATTGCCACATAACACCGTACTTCGTTATGTAAGCAACATCCACACATGATTCATGATTCGGGACTTCAAAAAACACTAGATGCGTATTCTACGATGGATTTCGTACGTTTTGCGGCACGTCTTCGAGCGAGAGCTCTTCCAACTCGAAGCACTCGCGCGAGTTGAGTTCGTTCGCGACCGAGTCGAATCCCTGGCGCCGCACTTCCGTGGAGCTCTTGAAATCTCCTCGCGACACTGCTGCTGCAGGGTCGCTTGAGCTGTTGGCGACAGCGGACGCAGAGCGCATGCTCTTCTGCTTTGTTGTTGCGGAGAGTTAGTTCTGGCTTGGCGTTGCTCCTATTAACCCAAGGTTATCTATTAGTGAGGGCCACTCTTATTATAAGATGGCTACACATGAAGGAAGGAAGAGCAGTTACAGATCAACACTACTGTATGTTTCCAAATATCGACACCATACCTCAATGGAGCTCACGAATTCCCATTAGATCACTTGTTACGAGGCACCCCACGCCTCCGCATTCCAGCTCCACGTCCAGAAACTCGTGGCCTCAAGCTGCTGAAGCTGGACACCCGGCGGGATTTCTCCATTCCGCGTGGGCAGGAACGTATTGCAACAACCGGTCTTCCCACTCCTCCAGTTCGACGACTGGTCCGAGCGTGAAGGTTCCAAATCCAGATCTTCCTCATCATCGCAACTGCTATCGCCGTCTTCACGCACAGCCTCTTTTGCCGCCTGGTATTGACAAGTTGAGGGTAGGTAACTCGTGTTGGAGACCCAAGAGATCTCCAGTTGCGCTCGTAGCGAGCGAATCGCTACTTCTCGGACTACGCGCACTCGATTCCCAGCGAGCCGCCGTCTCACTTGGGATTGAATCTTCATACTCGCTCCGTTGTGTACGTCATGTTCACGTCGAGCAGCTTCTTGAATGTACGCTTTCCAGCGAGCGAGAAATCGTTTCAGCGCTCTCTCAGCAGAGATAGCCACAGTGCTTTTCTGTGTAGGAGTAGCATGATCAGCCTCCGATGAGGTACCAGAAGCACTCTCAAGCACAGACGAAGTGCCACCAGTCCACGGCCTCTCTTCACGACTGTCGGCCGTTTGCTGAGTAGAGATACCTCGAACCGGAGTAGTCTTGAGCTGGCTCGGGGCAATCTTCGTTGCGGGCACCTGCAGCTCTGGCTTGTCATTCGTCTCGCGCAAAGAATGGTTGGAGTTGAAAGTCGCGCAGATTGCATTTTTCTCATAATGCACATGCGCAACGCCGCACAACTCTCTGGAGACAGGCTCGTGGGCCACGTCTCGCCTAGCAGTACCCTCGATTTCATCTGCAACTGGCGCGTGGGAACCAATCGACGGAGACAAACTGTCTACTGGTTTCTCCCATCGCTGATTCGGAACCGACACTTTGGCTGATACCGGCAGCGCTGGCTGTTCGACCGGCACCAATGAAACAATCCTATGTAGGCCACAAGCCACTGCAGCAAATGGTACTTCAGTTCCACCATTGTCTACAGACTGAAATCGCGAAGGTTGGGATTCCGGAGCCATTGAATCGAGATCTTGATGCTGCGTTACGTCGGCATCTTGCTCGTCGCCACAAAAGTGGACTGCGAGACATTCATGTTCTAAAGGTTCAGGTGGTACTCTTCTCGCAGCGCTCTCCTCACTCTTCTGTGTTGTTTGCTTCCTCAGTGTTCTGCTTCGCCACTTCTCAACCAGTGTTTTACAAGTCCGTTCTCGTCTCGCGGTCCACGATTTCCACATGGAATACGCTCGAAAGCGCCTCTGAATCCTGGTCACAGCTCGCTGTTCTCGAGAATCCTTGGCTTTCCGGGCTATGGCTTCACGAACTCGGTCACTTTGACGCGCTGTGACCTCTTTTCGAGCCTGCTTGCGCCTCCACGCACACTGAACGATCACTGCGCTGGATCGTCTTCTTTCTTCGTGATCACATCGTCGTCGCAATAGAAATTCCCACACCAGAACCTGAATTCTCGCAGTGCAGTGGTGCTGTTTCCTCAAAAACGCGACGTTCTGCGCCACACCGGCGAGTATCTGAACTAGATTCTTGCGCGCAACCATGCCAACGAGACGCCGATAGCGCGCCATTGTGGTCCCGTGCATGCTGCTCGGGCCCATGGTGTCCATTCGAGCCTGATTGGACTGAGCCGTAGGCGCCGGTTTGTTGCGGTGCTGCTTGAGCTCCTGAAGCGTGCGGACATGCGCAGAGCGACGGTGATTTTGTGTCCTTGAGCTCGAAGCATCGCCATCATCTTCCAAACCTTCTTCACGCTGCTGGGATTCATCTTTAGCCCTTGTTGTTTGCTTTACAGCTACGAAACTAGAGCCGTATCCTTCGGCGTCCAGTTTCGATAGCACGGCGTCCACGTCCAGCCTCTCTCTCGAGTTCGAATTGTTGCTCCTTGAGCGCCTTCGAAATACCTCGTTTGGGTCGACAGTGTACTGATTGCTTTGCTGCTGAGGCTGGCGCTGTAGGCACTGGTGCTTGACGCTCTCACCCGCACTCTTAGGAGCAGCATGCTTGTCAGTCGCGACGGTGGAGACGAGAGACCGCAATTGCTTGGAGCTGATCAAGCGCTCGTCAGGATCCAGCAGGTGAGGTTGACGTGACTGGTGTTGGTATTGATTCAGTTGTGAAGAAACGCCATGTTGCTTGACTGGAACAGGTTCGAGGTGGCGGGGCTTTCGCTGTGGAGGAGGCGCTGATGTCTTCAAGCTGCTTCTGGAGGCAGACGTAAAAGCAGCAGTGAGCTGGTAGAGCGCGCGCACATCAGCGCAGCCATTTTGCTGACTGGAGCTGCTCAACCTCGGCATCTTTGGCTCGCACTCAGGTCAGCGATCGGCCAAAGGGTGCAGCTACCACACTGCCAATGCGCTACTGATGACTTTGAAACAACCATGAGATAGATAGAGAGAGAGCTTAAGCTGGGAAGGAGGGCTCATATAAATAGGAGGCGTGAACTTGAAATTGGTTTCCTTCACCCTCTCGTTCATGATCATGCTGATTACCTCAGATGAAGATTACCACGCGTGGAGATTACCATTACGATCGACTTCGGACAGATCCGTTAACCAACGAGATAGCAGTCAGGGAAGTGGTTCGTTGCCGTGGGCTTGACTCGCAAAGGCCATAAATATATTTGTTGCGCTTGGAGTTGATATACCTCGGCTGCTTTCAAATTTCCTACAGACTGAAGGTATTCGTACACCTGACTTGAACTATCAGGACAGCAGGAACTCGACCGAGTGGCGGCTGCCCTCCGCTCTCTTACTGTCAACATTCTCTTTGTTCTCAACAACTGTGAACCTCTCCTCTCGTGGTGGTGGAGAGCTGATGCTGACGATGTCGTCGTCGTCGCGGTCACTCGGGATCATGCTCGCGTCGCCGATCCGCGCGCTCGCTATCATCGTGATCACGTCCCTCGGGTTCGCAGCGAGCAGCATGTTGAGTCCTTCGAAGATGTCGGCGTGCGCATCGTACCGAACGATCGTCCCTCGCGCATCAAAGTACAGGAACGTGGTTGCGGGACAGACGAACTTGCTCTCGAGCACGCGCTTCATAAGCTCTTCGTCGTGTAGGATGTGCGGGAATATGGCCTCAATCGCCTGGCGCGAGAGCCGTCCTTCGAACTGCCCGACGCACTGCACGATGATGCACGTCGGGTCGTTTGACATCAGGTTCACAGATGAGTTCACGAATGACCGGATCTGGAAGAGCGTTGTGTAGCGAGCCCACTGCTCCATGAGCACCTGCCGGCCGAACGCCGCCGTGCCTAGCGCGAGCTGCTCGTCCAGATTCGACTGAATGAAGCTGCGTTCGTCCGCATCCCACTCACGCAGTCCGCGCTGGAACATCTTGAAGAATAGATTCGTGGTGTGCATCGCGCCGCCGCTGAAGTTCTGGCGTGCGACCAGCATGCGCGTAGCGCGCAGACTCTTCTGCAGCTCATAGTACTGCAGCTGCTGCTTGAGCTCGTTCACGTCGAGTGTGAGGTTGTAGATTTGCGAGTCCTCAACCTCCTTCTCGAGCCAGCGCTTCATCTGCTTGGCGCTCAGCTTGCGTTTGCGGATGCGCTTTGTCTGCTGTGGTTGTGGCTGAACAGGTGGCTTGGCGTTCTTCACAGGAGCTGCTGTCGATGATGCGATGACCAGCGCCAGGGAAGAGACGCCGTCAGAGCTACCGCTGGACAGCGGTGATCCATTTGTGACGCTGTGCTTGACATTCACGGACTTGGCCGCAAGCGTACGCGCGTACGGCGAGATGGACTGGTTGCGGTTAGCGTGAGTCGAGGACGACTGGTGGTGGTCCGGCTTGAACGCGACGACCGCCGACGCCTTCGCAGACACATCCACGCCGCCTGCATGGCTGTAGCTACTATTCGTGCGTGTGTGTGTGCTGGTGTTGGCCTCCTCCTCGTCGTATTCGTAGTCAGTGGACGCTGAGAGCAACGCCGCGATGTCCATCGTGTTGCCTTCGAGGCTCCTGTTGTTCTGCGGGCAAATGCCGATAACGCGGTTTGCTAAATGAGCTCTCTGAAGACCAGACAGACCATCATTCTCGCTGATCATCATCATTATACCACATTGGCGCGCTTTTATTTCGCGCTGTGCATAGCTGTAGGGTTAAAATGTGATGCTATCCGGAATTCGGCCATCAAACGCTAAGGAATATACCCGAAGTATATGCTTTGCGTCAAGAAACAGGTTTGTCAAACTGAACAGAGTTGCACGTGGTGTCAGAAAATAGAAAAAAAGGTAAACGTTTGCTGTGAATTGATTGTCTGTCGTTCTTCTACAGTATATTTTCGTATTTTTAGCATGTGCAGAACCAAAAGTACCAAAGCGTGCTCCACATGAGCAATGAGTGACTGCAGATCAGATGATACCAGTGTGAATAGTAAGTGTATGTGGAAATAATACATACCTGCAGCAAAGCGCTGATATTCTTTGCGCGCGTATACTTCTGTTGTGAGAGTCAGTCATCTATATACGAGCCCGTTTCTATTACCCTGAAGTGCATGTCAAAGGCGGCGCCCTCTATTGGGAGCGATTTGGGCGCACACGTGTAATTACGCAAACTTTGAAACTAGGACCACAAAGCACAAAACTAGGATTAATCTAGGATAACCAGGACCGCCACTCAAAATGTCATGCAGGTCGCTA
>JALBZD010000753.1:0-17178 GCA_038050675.1 Globisporangium cylindrosporum | reverse complement strand
GCATGCACACGCTCCCAGAAGTGTTCTGAGCGCTGCTCATTACCTGTGATGGGGTCTTGAGCAACTGACATCCATGCTTGCATCAGCGTGGTGTCTTCCGCTTCCTTCCAGTTCCTTGCCTTCGTGGTCATTTCCGCACTTCTCTTTGCTCAAAGGAAACGCGACCAAGTGAAGTCCAGTAGTGGTACAATAATTTAACACTGGCGTTACCTCTCTGCTACATTTAACAATTTTTCAGCACAGTGCTAAATTTAACGATAACCTTAGCAGTCGGGTGCGACGATGATTGCTACTGCTAAAGTTAAAAATTTAGCAAAAAGCATGTCAACAACAAGGGGTGCGGGTGACCTTACAAGTGAGTTCACTTGCTGTAAAATTCTATATAGTATACACCCGACTATTTTATCACGATCAACCAAAAAGTCTAGGCTATTCTACTTAGTCCGTCAGAGGTATGCTCCATTCTATCTCGTTGCCGTGTTAAAAAGCCGTCCCTTGTCGACAATCTTGATCACATGGGGTTTGCTGCCGCGCGAGAACTCCTTCGCGAGCTGCTGCTCTTCCTTCTCGTGAGACTGTTGCTGCTGGTGTTGAGGTGGCGGTCGAGGCTGCAGCTTCTGCTTTGCAAGTGACGATTTCAGTGGAGACGGCGACGAGGATCCCAGGGCAAGGGGAACCTGAGGACCTTGCTGGTCGCGCAGCCCGAGCTCCATCTCGTCGTACTCGTCCAAGAGCCGCTGTAGCCACGAAAAGATCTTCACACTCGCGACCGAGATGCGGATGAACGCGTTCTCATTGAAAGACGGCTCCTGGAAGATTGCGCGCAGCGCCGTGACCTGGGATCTCGCTAATTGTGTGCCGTGGAGCTCTCGTAGCCGCTCGCTCCAGTAGTACGACTGGTGCAGGATCTCGCGACACTTCATCCACGAAAAGTTCGCAGGTGTGAATTCTTCCTGCTGCTTGGGCGTGGATTTCGCTCGCACGACATTCTCTGGGGGCTTCTCCAGCAGGATCATGATGCACATGAACAGATAGTGGAGCTCCTTCACTGGCACGCGGATGTTCTTGAGCTTGAGAAGCTCATCGCGGGAGATCTTGAGCCACCCGATACCGCCCGAGGCGTGGGTGACATCAGCGCGTTCGTCCTCGCCACTCAAATCTAGCTGGTTGCGTCCGATGGAGAGAGGATTGTTCGCCACTGCTGCTGCTGAGTCTGGAGCCTTGGACGCTTTCGAGACCGAGGCTCTGCGGTTCAGGAAGTGGTTGATCCGACCCTGACGCACTCCTTTCCTGCCACCTCCATCCGAGGCTGGCTGGTGCTTCATTGGCCACGAAGGGATTGTTTCACTCGTCATCAAACAGACGGAAGGAACTTGCTGCTGCTGCTGCTGTTGATTAGAGCCGTCTCCGTTATCTAGCTGTCGAGTTGAGAGCGGCTGGTACGGACCTCCGGGCGTGCTCGTTGGCGCAGTCTCCATGAGCTCCAGCTTCGCTGCGTCCGAGGGCTTGATGTTCTCCAAGTAGTACTGCTCGAGCGCGAGCTTTGCAGCCTCGACGTTCAGCTTGAAGAGCTCCGCACCTATCAGTCGACCGCAGAGACTGTCGTCCTGCCTCGCGACGAGCACCACGACGTTCTCCATCTGCCAGCGCTGCAGAAGATGCAGCAGGCGGTCACCCACGCCGCCTTCGTCGTTGTCTTCCCACATTTCGAACACACCCGGATCTTCCAACACTCGATAGCACTTTTTGCGCTGGAGCTCCTCGAGATCGGCTTCCTCTGGTCCAGCGCTGCTGCTATTAGACGACCGACGGACTCGGAGTGCGTGTGGGAAATGCTGGAACTTGCGCAGTCGCTGCACCTGCTTGACCTTCACTAGCAACGATGCGATGCTGCTCGTGTCGCTCAGCTGCATCACCAGCCCCTGGAAGATGTTCTTCTTGATCCGCAGCTGCGGCCCCAGCGTTATAAGGTCATCGCCACAGCTCAGCCGCATGTCAGCGCCTTGTTGTGCGTCTTGCTACTAGCCGTCAAGCCTCGTAATGCTTGTCCATCGATCGATTCCAGCACGTCCATCGGCATGCCGTTCATTCTATGTTGTCTCTATTTGAAGAGTCCCATGTTTGCTAGCACTTTATTTTTGTTTTTGGGATTTTGGCGCCATTCTGAACACCGATTGGCGCCATTTTTTCAACGTCACCTTTCGCAGCTGGAATTAATCGAGTTCACGATGGCGAAAAAGACCAAGAAGTCAGGCAAAAAGAGCAGTGGCAGTGGCAGTGGCAGTGGCAGGGGCAGGGGCAGTGGCGTGAGTACGAATGCAAATATGAATGCGAATACGAGTGCAGGCGAGACGTCGCGTAAGCTGCGGCCGCACGAGGTGGTGCTCGCGGCTGCCAATGCGGTCGCGGACGTGATGGTCGACTTCCCGGTCTTCTCCAGCTTCAAGCGCAACGGCGTGAACGCGCGCATCGAGAGCAAGCACGCCGCGGAGCTGGATGAGGCGATGAGAGACGCGATTGTGAGCATGTTTGAAGCCAACATGAAGCACCAGTACGAGAGCTCGGACTGGGGCTACGACGCCGCGGCGAAGAAGACGGAGCTCTTCGAGGACGACGCGCGCTATCTGCTGGCGCTTGATGTGGATGCGGATGCAGACAACAGCGAATCATCGCTCTTGGGGTTCGTGCACTTTCGGTTCGTGGACGACGACGACGTCGAGGTACTGTACATCTACGAGATCCAGATCGCCGAGAGCATGCAGCGCAAGGGGCTCGGCAAGTTTCTTATGCAGATCCTGCTGCTCGTGGCGCGCAAGCAGCGCATGAAGCTCGTGGTGCTCACGGTCTTCAAGAGCAATGCTTCAGCGATGGCGTTCTACAGGAACAAAATGGGCTTCAGCATTGACGAGACGTCGCCGAGCGCCTGCGGAGACCAGTCGCAATCGTACGAGATCCTGAGCAAGGCCGTGGACTCAGCGTTCAAGTGATCACTGCGATGACCAAGCAAGTAGACTAGAGACAACACATCTGCAAAGAGAACACAAATGAGCTCTGGAATGAATGGTAAAACACTGCAAAACTGGGCTTCATTCACATTTTCTTAAACACTGAAGACTCGCTCGGCATACTTGGGAATCGGCCTCCACCCTGTCCACTCTCGAGCGACCGACGCTTGTTCGTTCCAAACGGGTCTCGAGCGGCGCAGGAGGAAGGGATCCGGAGCTCGCCACTAAGAAAAATGCTTAAATACTCGACACAACTGGACGCACAAAGGGAGAGAAAAAGGCTCACACTCACGACAGCGACACGCCACTTGGAAGGCCCGCAGACCGATTTACCCCATCGGTGAGGTCTGCGCGCTCTCCGACCATCAATAACAAACACACCACAGACGACAGCACCCGAGTCTGTCCCCACAAAGCAGTCGATTAGCTTGACCACCTGTTTTGCCTGTTGCTGCTTGGCTTACGCCGTGATGAGCGAGCCGGCGGCATCCGTGAGACTCGACTCGAAGTCGTCGGCCTGAGCGTCCTCGTTGAAGTCAATGTCGTCCTGCTTCTCCTCGCGGATGTGCATCGTGCACATGCCCTGGTTGCGCGACAGCTTCTTGCAGCCGTCGATCTTACACAGGCGGCCGCGACGGTGCACCTCACAGAAGCCACCGCCACGGTCCGTGCGTACGCAGCCGTCGATCTTGCAGTTGCGGAAGCCACCGTGCGTCGCGCAGAAGTTGCCGCGCTGAGCTCCCTTTGGGCAACCCGACGCCTGGCAGCGCTTGCCGCCGCCGTGCGCGCGGCACAGACCACCGCCCTGGCTGCTCTTGTTGCAGTCAAGGAACTTGCAGCGAGCGCCGCCGCCGTGCGCCTTGCAGAGGCCGTGGGACTGCGCTGCCTTCGCGCAGCCCTCTTCCTTGCACTTCTTGCCGCCGCCGTGGCCGATGCAGAAGTCGCCGTTCTGACTCGACTTCTTGCAGCCCTCGATGCTGCACTTGCGGCCGCCGCCGTGGGTCTTGCAGAAGCCCTTGGAGCGCACGCGACGGTCACAGCCGCCAATCTTGCAGGTCGCCATGTTCTTGGCAGATTTTGGCGTGTGGCCGCTGCTGATAAGCATGCCGGAGAGCGCCATCGCCGACGCCGATGCTGGGGAGCTCGCCATCTCCTTGCCGTGAGGCGAGAGCAGCAGTGGCAAAGCCGCGCGGCTGTACACGCCGTTGCGAGGCGTGATGAGGTTACTGTTGCTGTTGTGGCGAGCCGCCATCGCGTGCTGCATGCTGAACTCGTTCTGCTGGAAAATGTCGTGGTTCATGTCTGGAAGGAGACGGTCAAGCGACTCGATGGCCGACTCGAGCTGCTGGATGTTCTTGGGGCGTTCGGAGGCGCCAAACACCGCGTAGCTCAGTGGCTCGAGGTCGAAGCTGTCGTCCATGCCGAGCTTGGCGTCGTTCATCGACGTGAACGGCATGGGCTCGACGTTGATCCCCGATGACATTGGCGCGAACGCCTCGTTCTTGGCGCTCATGGCGTGGTGCTGGAGCTGGTGGTGCTGGTTCGAGATGCTGAGCTCGAACATCTGCTGCATCTGCGCGACGTTCACTGGACGCGTCATCTGGTAATGGAGCTGCTGTTGCTGGTGCTGCGGCGACGGCATGACGTAGCCGTGGCTGTGGTGGCGCGCGAGGGCTGGTGGCATAGCCATCGCGGCGTGGCCCGGGGTCGACGGGTGGTGGCCCGCGTACTGGAGCGGGTGGTTGATCTCCTGGCGCATCATGGACACTGGGAGCGACATGTGGCGCGTGAGGTTGGCTGGCGGGCACGCGAAGTACGCGTTCTGCTGCTGCTGCTGTTGCTGATGCTGGAAGTGCGGACGCGCGGCGTGCGTGGTCCACGAGTCGACGTCGCAGCCCATCATGGACATCTCGTCGCCGAGCAGCACGTCGTTCATCTGGACCATGGCGCTCATGGCCACTTGCTGCTGTTGCTGCTGGATCTGGATCACTGAGGCTTCCGACGTCGCCTTGTTGCGTGGCGTGGACTCTGGGTTGGCGTTTGCCTGCTGCGCGCTCTCAATCGACATGATGGCGCTGCTGGGTGTTGTAGCTGGTCAGTGAGACAAGTCCTGCTATTCGGACTCGAGTGACGGCAGCGTTGGGACGAAGTGGATCGATGAGAGGTCTCCTGTGTGCCTTTACTGCGCTCGGCTTGATCGACTTCTACCGGTGGATGGGATTCTGGTAGAAATGCGAGGGTTGATGACGAGGGTTGACGGGGGCTGAGGGGAATGAGGGCGAGACGCGTTCCTGTGCGCGGTCGACTCGTTCACCCGGAGAGCAACAATTTCGTTATGACGCCCTCTTGCCCTCTCGCGTTCGCTTCCTTTTCCCGGCAGAGCCGCGCGCGGGCCAGTCGACCGACGCTCTCACTCACACTCACAGTCAACAGCCAAGCCAAGGAGGAGGATCAGCCGCATATGGACCGGCTGGCACACCAGTGCACACGGTCGTAACACAAACACGGGACCGATACTGTAGATAGAGACAGCCTTTGGCTGTCCTTGGCCTTCTTTCAGTGGGAAGCTCGCCGCAGATGGGCAGGCGCATCGCAGCCGCCGCGCCATCTGGTTGGGTCATTCTTCCCAGCTGGTCCACCTCCACCCAGGCAAAGCCGTGGCGAGCAACGCACATGTCCACGGTGAAACAGACGGTCCCTGCGATCGAGCGCCCTATACACGCGAATGAGCAGGGAGGGAGTCCGAGCTGACTCCTTGAAGCTAAAGCTTTGCTGTCGTCGGAACAAAATCGTGGGAAAGAGAGGATAATCAATTTGTCCAGCCGTCATAATAGATACATGCTGGCTCGACAGGTTTTGCCACTTGGAAATAGCACATTTTCTCCAAATATCAATACAAAAAACGAGATCTCAGCCGTTTTCGCTATTTATAGAGGCTTTTGCGCTCGAATAAAGGGTTCATATCAAGTCACTACAGTACTCACTGTCAGGATCGACCCACTTGCAGCTTTTGGCTCGAAAGGGCGTCCTGCTGCGCTGACTACCTGCATGCAAATGCACGCGAGGTGCTCTTCCTGAATATTAACTGACCGCGGTTGCGATCCGGTTTCTTGTTCTTTTAGCACCTACTTTCGGTAGAATACCACGAGACGTCTGTCCTGCTTCGCAAGTCTGACTCGCTCGCTCACTCGCCGACGTGTGTCCGACCGCGAATACTCAGACCAAGATGTGCGTAAGAGATGATTCGGCGAACAATAGATGCAGCGTGGAGAAATGGAGGGAACGCGCGCCGCACGCATCCTCCTCTTTCTCGCCCTTCTTCCAGTTAATAATATTCAGGAGAAGCACCGAAGCCGCCGTCGCCACCCCGAATTTATTTATTGCGAGCGGCTCGGCTGCCTCTCACGATATTTATTTGTTCGATGCGCGGGTCAGTCGACTCTGATGGATGGTTGGACGTTAACTTACACTCTGGCTCAAACGCATACACCTGCTCGATCAGGCGCTCGATCGATCGATTCATCGTTCCATCGCTCGCTTGCCTGCCTGCGGTCTTCGTGTGTGTAACTCACCGGCTTGCACTCGATGCATTTTGGAAAGAAAACAATACAAAAACAACAAATAAATCCACATGAGCAGCAAATTGTAGCGCTGGAATTAATTATCTGACATTTCTACTGGGTGGCGGTAGTGTTGGTCGTAGGTGATGATATTACTATCCTGCTGCTGGTGCCCAGACGTATGCGCTGCTATCGCTGGCCGACGCAACCCCGACACAAGCCACCAACTGCGTGTATACTTGCCAAAGATTGTTGGGGCGATGATGTAAACAGACCCTGGTGACGATTATTAGCTGAAGCAGCCAAAAGCCGCGATGATCGGTGATCGGTGATCGATCGTACTGCATCGGATCTCATCGCAGCAGCTCCTTGGCGATGGAACACTTCTCCAGCTGGCGGACTAGGGAGTAGCTCGCTGACTCGTTTGCAGCGCTTTCTATTGGCGGAATCGGTACTTGAAGCGCGCGCTGAGACGCCACTTGCTGGCGCGATCCACGCGCTCCATACAGGTGCGTTAAAAGTGAGCAGCATGGTTTCGCTGAACCAGCCCGGTTGCCTGGCGATATCTGGGCTCATTTTGCGTGAGTGTGTTGTGAGAGAATTTGCGCTCCATGCAGCAGGCAGATCTCGGATTCGATCTCTCATTCAAAACAAAACAACGACAACGAATGAGGGGACAACGTCATGTCGGAAGATCGACCACCCGTTAGACAAGCAGCATTAAATGATATTCATGTGTGCACATGAATGAGTCTTTCGATGAGTATTTCGGGGTTGTTTGTTGTCTTGACAGTTACAAAGTAAATAGAGAGCAGTTTTGATGATCACATGCTGTGGAAGGAGGATTGAAAGCATCAGCATCGAGTTTCAGATTGAGATTTGAAAGCAGCAGCAACAAACAAAACAGAAGTGGTGGACGCACTGTAAATACGACACCGCTACAAGCGCAATAGGGCGTACCCACTGTGGACACGCGTTCTCAGGCACAGTATTCGATTTCAGGTCGAAACAGTACTTGGGGGCGTGGCGGTGCACCGAAAGCCACGTCAGATCCCTCTTTTGACTTCTTCGCGCCAATTACTGTACGCTCGGGTGGGAAAAATCTCGAGAAATCGAAGACAGGAGGAAGAGGAAGAGGAAAATCGAGAGGAATCGAGCAAACTTGTTCTCAAATTTGGATGCTATTCGGCCAGCAGGCCAGACAACTCGCGTCTCGTGGTCGAATGGTGAACATGAACATCATGCGTGTCCGGGCCATAATACGAGTGAGAGATGCTGGTGGCGTTATGCTATGCCACGATTAAGTGAAGACGTTGTGCTGCGCGCGTGTGAAAGAAAGAGACAGAATCTCACGCCATCCCACAACCGAACGACAGGTAATAGGACATGCAAACTAATGCGGATCAATTCTGTATTTCTTTCGTAGAGTAGGAGTCCCATGTCATTGAGACGCGGATCAACACATCTTGATACTTTCGATAAATTTGCTGCTCATTATTCGAAATATTAATGAGTTGAGGGTCTTCAACTCATCATAATAGCGTGCAAATGAATTATGAAAGCAGGGTGTTTATCTGGACAAATGCGGCGAACAAACATGACGGACGCGCTGCGTCTGTACTCAGACGGTGGCCCCTCTCCATCTCTCCAATCTGAATCCTCCGTCAGAGATGGATGGAGAGGATGTTGACGGACTGGTAAAGTAATCTCACTGGTGCTCTAGTGCTCTGATGCAAAAAGCGTCCCTTGAGCGGGCTGATTTGTGTTCAGCGTAGGACGATCATCCACGCGATTGATCCTCAATTCGCTATGAGATACTTTTTGTATCGGATACGCCCAGGCTCACGAAAGAGGCGAATCTGCGCGCGTCATTTGGGTCGGCGGATCCATTTCACGGATTTCGCGCTTTCAAAGTTCAAAGCGCGTGCGTCTATCCATTTTCTCATCGCGAGTCCGCAGCCCCCACCTGTCGAAAGACCATCGCGAAGGTCCAAGCAAACTGAGAATCGCGCGCTTTCTGCCGACGATCGATGAGGTGGTGGTGGTCTGATTGACTTGGTGACTGTCAATCGCCTATCCACGTGTGTTGTCATTATTCTTTTCTTCTCACTTTCAGTTGACCATGTGTGGAGGGAGGGTTCTCTTCTGTGAACTCCGAGGCCAAAAGTTGGTAGGAAAGCCGCAACCTCGAAGAGCCCTTTTGGGGAGCGCGCGCTTGACAGGCTCTCGATTGGAGTGAGTGAGAGAGAGACTCTCAGAGATTTCTGTCCAGTCGAGCGGTCACCTTGTGCTTTTGGCGAAGCGCTCTGCCTCTTTCGATAGTGGTGACGGGGGGCTCTGGATCCACAGTGTGGTATTGACGAAGAGGGCTAAATAAATGGCCGGTGCATGGAGAAACACGACAGGTCGTCCATAGGGCTGTCCAGGGGTGGACGGGGGGCAACTTGGGTCTGACCATGCACGTGTGATTATCACTCGGGCAATGCATGCGTTGTGATCACATCAGGAGGAAAGCCTTCCTCCGTTTCGAAAAAATGATAGCAGCACCAAGAACAGGATCGATCCCGCAATGAGACTGTGAGAGAGATTGGCTCAAACCACACAAGAGGATACTGAAACCAGCCAGGGAAAGTCGCCAGTGTAGTGGCGTGGAGACGAACGCACAAATGGAAAAAAGAAAGATCGAATGAATGCACGCAAGGTATGAGTTGCATTTTATATATTTATTTATTTATTTATTTCTGACATGGCTTCATGAAGGGGGCAGCGACCCAAGAATCCATGTCGGAGGGCTGCTCGATCAGATAGATCCATCCGCGATGTGAGTGAGACTCGGAGGGAGCCCGACACAACTCTTGATAAATACATGGTTGGCTTTCTCTCTGGCGGATTGTGGATAGATGGAGCTGATCCGGATCTGCTGAGAGTGGGTCGAGCGGCCAAGCGATCGGTCTCACTTGAGCATTCTGGAGGATGAATGAATGAATGGCTGACTGACTGACTGAATGGATCCACACACCACTTCTGTCCCCCTTGAAGTGCAAGTGTCCTTTCAAAAGTCCACATTCCCAGCCACACGCACCCAAGCTCTGCAATGCAATGCTGTGACGAGTTATTGGCTGACTGACTGACGCCTCTTTCTGACATGAAACTGTCTTTTCCTCGCTGTGGTCAGACAAATTGGAGGAGGTCACGTGGTGTCACAACGGCAGCAGCTATGATAACAGATGGGTGGAGAGCCGACGATGATGGAGGCCAGAGAGCAGCATTGGATCCCCTCGTCGTGAGGCAGCACGTTCATCGCTCATTGTTGAGTGTTCCGCGTGAATGAATGAGCGACAAGCGCGAGTAGCATAGAGAATAGAGAGTGAATGAGAAACCACATGCCCAACACCTTGTGACGGACGCGAGACTGGACAAATAGATTTGAGCGTAGACGCCTCAGTCAGTGCGACGATCTTTTGCACATATTTTCCTGTTTATTTAGCACAACCCTCTTTATATTTGAGCCTCAATAAAATAACAAGTGAAATACGGTTTTATGTTTTCTATCAAACGTTCAATACGAAGATACTTATTGTGCGACGGTATCAGATGCCGCCAAGTCCAGGTGCTGCTGAACTCGCCTGCTTCAACGCCGCAGGGACTAAACATAGTTTCAGATGTCAGTCAGATAAGATCAGCCTGGAGTGATAGACCTGATAGGCAGGCAGGTAGCTCATGCGACTTGATACGCCACGCTAATGTAATCTCCGCTGTGGCCATCATCCGTGTATGTGGCTGTACGTTAGCGTGGCGTCTGGTTTGAAGTTCGGATCTGGGATAAGACGCTCTTATCCTGGTTCCTTTCCAAGAGCTCCTCGTCGTTCGGCTCACTCGCTCCTATTCCGATGCGCCAAGATTTTTTCTCCACGTTAGCGAGTCTGGCAAAGCAATGGCTCCTCAAGAGGTAGTGATTTTGACTAACATGTTCCCAGCCATTTCCAGATCAACAGCCAGACCAGTGAGAGAGCATTTGAAGACACGCTAGAGCACCATGAAGACTCCACGAAGCGAGCGCGGACCCGTGCCGATCAGCGGCTACCTGCACAAGATGAAGTCCACGGAGCGCCTGCTGGCGTCGCAGTGGAACAAGCGCTACTTCACACTCGAGGGCAAGGAGCTTAAGTACTACCAACACGAGTCCTCCAGCGAGGCGTCCAAGGTGATCGACCTGCTCAGCATCGAGTCGATTCGCCGCTTCGAGAACGGCGACCATGGCGTCTTCAGGTACGTACACTCACCTATCCGTCCGTAACTCTTGTCTTTTTTCTGCAAGTTGGCAGCCAACTAACGGTTGTTCTGGGCATATGCATTGTATTGCTCAACAGCTTCGTGCTCAAGACCCCGGATCGCAGCTACTTTCTCCGCGCAGAGAGCAAGGGCGACATGAAGCGCTGGGTGCGCGGGCTCAAGGACCAGCAGGACCTCTGGCGCGCCAAGGAGGAGAAGGGAAGTGCAGTCCCGGATCCCGCGACTCGCAAGCCCAAGCACTATAGCGATATTCCAGTCGGCACGCTGCTTTCCCAGCACAGCTCCACGAATCTACGCGTGTAGTACCCCTTTCCATTCCCACCTATCACTATTATTGATCCCGAGATCTCCATTTTCCTTCACGTTGCTGGCTTGGGCATTCGAAGGCTCATTTTATTTACTACTTACCATAGGAGGTCCTACTAAGATGGACACCTCAATTTCAATCCTACTATCTTTTTATAAAGGAAAATAACAAAATGTCGTATTTGTTGGCAACCCCATTATTGCTTGATTGGCTGCGTTCTTGACGCGCAATCTACAGCCCAGAGAACCTTGCCCAGCCGGGAGCGCTCTCGCAAAGCGCCCGGATCAATGCGTGTCGCTTCTCCGAGTCCTGCAGCAGTCGAGCCAAGTCGGGTACCAAGCGCCCCACAAAGTCCAGCTCGAACGACGCAGTTAAATACTGGTAGAACTCCCGCGCGGTGATCTGCTCGCTACCATACTTGCGCGCGTTCGACGTGAACACTTTCATCTTCTTCGAGTCACCTCCAAAAGCCTGCTGAACGGACTCGAGAATAGACTTGTGCAACTGCTCCGCTGCCTCTCCAACCACCGGCTCGACGTCTTCCATCTGGATCAGTGACACTTTGTTTCGTCTTCTTCCAGAAGATACGGCTCGGGGTCGATCCAATGGCTCTGTCTGTGTGCCTGGCGGGGAAACCAACGACGATCGCTTCTTGGTCTCTTTCTCTTTCTTCACCTGCTCCACAAATCGCTCAAACGCTGCCAGCAACTCTTCTCGCTTTGAGGGGTCAAACACCAGCTTCGCGCTGTCGGGGATGATCTTTGCAGCTGTCTTGGACCCGACCAATTTCCGAACTTGATCGCAGAACTCGTCCGACGTGATCTCATCGGCGCCATAGCCGCGCGAAATCGTCTTGAAATGCTCCACAATCTCCGCCGAGTTGCCGTTTCGATGCGACTGAGCCCACGCTGTGAGAACGGAGATCACCTGCGCATAAATCACCTTTGTGCTCTCTGCATGACGCTCCTCTGCCTCCTTTTTCAATTGCGCGGCCTTCTCCTCTTCAGCCACCCTGATCGCTTCCTCTCGAGCTTCGCGAGCACTCTCGTAGATGGCTTGAAATTCTTTCGTCTGATTCTGACGGTACGCTTTCTTGAACTCGGTCACGAACTCCTCCAAAATGGAGAAGAACTCCATCGGACCCACTTTGCGCGGATCTTCGCCGAACGAGCTGACAAGTTCGTGGTACGAAGTCTCCAGCGCATTGAAATCGCGACCCAGCTCCTCCAGGACCTCCGCCGCATCCTTTGCGAACGGCGCCATTTTCTCGTAGAATCTGTCGCCTTCGATCTGATCACTCTTTGACGCCCGCACCTGCCCTTGCAGCATCGCCAGCTCGGTGTTGTACGATGACAGATCCGCGCGAAGCTGGTCAAGGGACAACCGCTTGGCTTCTCCGATGTGTGGCAACTCTCCTGCCACGGCGATTACCTCAGGTGTCTTTTCTTCCAATTGACGTAGAAGAAAGTGCATCAAAGTGATTCGCGGATCCACAGACTTGAGCGTGTGAAGCTTGATGAGCGTGTCCAACTTGAACCCGTACGCTCCACCGCGCGGCGTGCTGCCGTTCAGGTAGTTACCGATCGCCAGGACATTTTCCAACACTCGGCGGAATTTGTCGCTTTCACTAACTTGGTCTGTTGCTGCAACGAGCGTGTCTAGTTGTGCTTGCGTCTCCAAAATGCGATTCTCAAACTGGAGGAGGTACCGAAAACACTTGATGCGCTGCGTGTATCGCGGAATGGTCAGCAGCTCGAGAAAAAACTTCTCGACATTTCCAAGCAGCTTTTCATCGCCGTCGTAATTCTTCAGCAAATCCTGCTCTTCCAAAGTCGGCGAAATCGAAATCAGCACGTTCAGGATCTCGGAGGTGAGCTTCGATCCATCTAGCGCATAGATCGCACTTTTGATGTCCGCCGCCGACATTCTGAAGCGCGCGATCGCAATCGACACGTTCTGCTGTCGCTTCGGGTCGAGCAACAAGACAGTCTGCGGCTGTGCTGCTTCTTTCGCTGCATCCTTTTTCTTCTGATCGTCGGACTTCTTGTTGTCCACCGGATTCTTGCGGAACATCCACTCCATCTCATCGACATCGAAGGTGCCGTTCTTGTCATCCAATTTCATCCACAGCGTGCTGCTCACTACATTGACAGGAACACGGGTCCAGAAAAGCGGACGGAGCTCCACGTTTGGCTTCACAGGATCCTTTTTCGGGAGCTGCGGTTCTTCTGGCTTCTTCGACGATGAAGTTCTCTGCATCTTTGTTGCAAGGCTTGCCTTCAACGTCGACGGGTCGACCTTCACAGCTTCAGTTGGAGGCGGAAGTCCAGCCAGCATGCCGCCGCCCGCGTTCCCACCTCCGCCAACTTTCTGGTTTGGCGACGGAGCGTCAGGCGTGTCCAGGAGATCGGCATTCAAGCCTGACGCACTCATCTTCATCTTCACTTGCGCTGGCGGCATTCCCATCTTGATGAGCTTGAAGAACTTCTCGTACTCAGGATCATCTTTGACAGTCATGGTGGCTTGAGACGCCGCAGCACCTTGAGAACCGGGCATTGGCGCATCAGGAGTGTCCAACAAAGCCGGGTCCAGCCCTTCAGCACTCATCTTCATCTTGATCTGCTCCGCAGGCATTCCCATCTTCGCGAGCTTAAAAAATTTGGCGTACTTTTCATCGTCCTTTACAAGTGCGCCGCCAGCAGGTGGTGCACTAGTTTGCTCTGGACCGCTGCTGCCACCAATAATCGCTTCAGGGTCGTCGAGAACTGTTCCATCCACGCCAGCCTGCTGCATCTTCATTTTCACTTGCTCAGCAGGCAAGCCCATTGAGAGCAGCTTGAAAAACTTGGCATAATCGGGGTGATCTTTCGCCTTCACACCTGCGCCACTCGACGCGCTTGCACTTTCCGAAGGTGACGCGGATGTGGGGCTTGGTACAGCATTCGATGCAGCTGGAGTTGCTTGCGCAGCTTGTGTGGCTGCCTGCGCTGCTGCTGCAAGAGCGCGTCCGTGCTCTTCCTCAGCCTCCAGTCGCTTTCGCTCAGACTCTGTCACCTTGCGCTTCATCTTCTCAATGCGCTGGCGCAACTTCTCGTTTTCAGCTTGTAGTTGCGCCATAATTTCGTCAGACTCGTCGTGGCCGTTCTCAACAAAGCTGTTCTCTTGCGACTGCGAAGATTCCTCTTCCTCCTCCTTCTGGCTCAGGGGCATCGTTGACTCTTCTTCAGATCCATCCATCGGCTCCGTCGGTGTGTCGCTGTGCTCATCGATAATCTGAAAAAGTCGCAAAATGGTTGTGTACCATGTGTGGCAGTTAGAAAAAAATATAGCAAATAGTCTTGTCTCAAGCTAATTCTACGCACCATGAGATTGTTTCCAATCGAGCCGCGCGATTGCCCTCTCGACAGTCGATTCGTGATCTCGGATCCGCTGTCGCCACCTCCTGCAGGGGACAGTAGCTGCGGCCGCACAGACGTCCCGCACTCAATACAGAACTTGACGCGGCTCGATAGCTCATATCCGCACTCGACGCAAAATTTTGCATGACTCGCAAGCTTCAGACACGCAGAGAAACGATAGACAAGCAAGCAAAGCCATGATGAACAACTGGGCTATGGAATTACGCAAAATAAGTAAAAGAAAAAACGAATGATTTCCACTTACACTGGTGACAGGCGGCATGGGCGGCGAATACGACGGCGCCGAGAAGCTCAGGCGTTTGTGGAGAGTGGGGCGCGAGCCTGCCACTTCGATCGCGTCGTCGTTCTCGATGCACGAGTCGCAGTACCACTGCGGCTTGCTGCGCTCGCCTTTGCGGTGGTCGATCGCCTTGCGACCGCACTCTTTACACACCGCGATGTTGCACCCGCGGCAGTGGTGACGGCGGCGCAGCAAGTTGAACGACTTGGTACACACGCCGCACTCGGCTTCGCGCGCAAACGCACCCGAGTCGGGCGCCATGCTCAGTCTGTTGCTAATCGGTGCGCGGGAGGTTTGTCGGGACAGCGGCGTCGCTGCTGTCTTGGGAGTCGCCGCGGATGACGGCGGCGTAGTCGGCGCGGATCGCGTCGGGGTCGCGCTGCCGCCCGAGCCCCTGCTGGCCTCCAGACCCAGGTCGCTGCGGCGCGTGCCGTCCATACTCGCTAGCAGCTACACACTCGCACGAGTGCTCTTGTAGATCTGGGAGATAGATGCGTTTGTAGAGACAGAGACAGAGAGAGCGCACGATGGAAGTGCTGCTGCCTTGTCTCGCTTGCTTCTCTTCTTTCTCTTCTTTCCTTTTGCTGCTTGCTCTGTGTGTCTCTGTGTGTCTCTGTGTCTCTGTGTGAAGAGTGTGTGTGCGGTTATGTATGCGGCGGCGGGGATATTTTTATAGACTGCGTTTCAGTATGCTGACCACTTGTTTCTTTCTGGATGATGGCACAGCACAGAGCAGAGCAGCGATTGCTTTGCTCGAAAAAAGAAAAGAGAAGATGCAGGTATACACTTTATAGCACTAATAAGAGACCATGTGTATCTAATAAAACTGTCAAAAATGATCATCAGAAAACGATTCACTGAGAATAAGAACGCTCTTTCTCACCTTTTCTTTACGATACCCTTTCATTATCTTTTCAAATAAGCTGTTAGATATTGTAACTACAAACTTGTATGCGTTTTCAGAGGGGGGTTTCGAAGCGAGCATGTCGCAGAAGTGGCATGTGGACCTCCCAGAGCTGATGTGACGCTCTCGATAAAGTTGATGGCGGAAAGAACAAGGCAATATCATGAAAACAAACGGTGACGCAATCGATAGTTTACAGAATAAACACTGTATGCTGCCATACCCATAAACTGCGCTTGAAGTGGGCTTCCTTTCTGCCTGGATATGTGTGAGGCGATGGTTGCTGGGATGGATGGAAAATGGAGATTCTTTCCAGCATTTCGAATTTGTTGCAAGTTTGCTTCGACTGATTTGCAATTTGCATTTGTTGCCATTGAGAGCATACGCAGCGCTTTTTTTAGTGTTGAGGTATGAAATGACAGACTGGAGTGAGCAGGGACCAAAGCGGAGCTGGGAATACTTTTGCATTGAAACCCGCCACAGTTGAGTCCAACGCAGTCTGCGATATCCCAGTATCCCAGTATCCCACCGCAATCTAATGTGCGAAAATTTCGCATTTGTTGAGTTTTGATTTGACATCGAAAAAAGGTGTAGCCGTTGGGAAGGGAGGGAGGTTTTCAATCCCAAATGTGTGAAGGAAGGGCTGTGTGATTGCGGCAGTGTGAGCACGGTGGGATTTGATTTGTTGTGTTTTGAATACGAAGTTCAAATACAATGCCGCTCGTTATCATCTTACGTGTGAGCTCTCACCAGTTCGCTGCTGCTTTGCGAGGTCAGAACAGCTGCTGATAGCACGGCACTTCGACGTGGCGTATATCGCAGACGTGTAGATTCCTGGAAGCCCAATGCTGACTCACGAGAATGTCGGACCATATACGCATACGCGTATAAGAGACGTGTAAGATTGGGTACTACAATAATTCTCGCGGCTCTCCGTTTTGAGGGATAAACCATGAATATCCAGGAATGCTGTTTACTGCTTTCGGAAACACCCCGAAGACATCAATTTCGAAGGACATTCGTGAGCGAAGAGTGCAGTGCAGAATTGTTTCAGTGAGCAAAAACTGTGAAAGCCAAAATGAATCTGCAAAGCTTTTGTGATTAAAAATGGATTTCCAGTGATACCGGTTTTAGTGAAATACCGAGTTCAGCGCTTAGGATCCAAATTTAACACATTTAGGATCCTGTAACATGAATTCACAAAACAGCGTAGTATTTATGGATGAATATGATCATCCCTCCGACCTCATTTGAGATTTGTATGCCTCGTTTCACCCAATAAGAAGGCTCAGTTGGTATTTGAGTGTATATCAGCCAATAGTACTTGATATTATACAAATTTCTACCAATAACATTTGCTATGGGTAGGAGAGTAAGTTACACCAGTGGTTCCGACGTATTTGGTCGGAG
>JALBZD010000752.1:0-17193 GCA_038050675.1 Globisporangium cylindrosporum | reverse complement strand
ATACTACCTCTGTCTCATAACCGTGTGCCACAAATGTTCCATTCTGATGCCTTGAGGCAACTATTTGCTCTCTTCCAGAACCGAGAGCGTCATTGCAATCCCCTCGCCACGCTCTCAACGCTAAATTTAAAATACATAACACAGCAAACGAAGGAAATAACACACACTTTTCAAGCCAAAAAATGTCCGTTCTTACAAAAAAGACCCGCAATAGGCGCAATTTTTGTCGAAAATAACAATGTGACCAACGTGCGTAACCTCCAAGCTGTTGTGAACCATATATCGTTGAATAAATAATAAACTTTTTTATCCAATCGCGAGGAGTTGGCGGAGAAAATTGCACCTAAATTGTAATTAGTTGGATGATATCATAACGATATGACAAATGACAGCCAATCAAAGACAAGATCATATTTATGCGCGGTTTTACAATATCCTTGACGAAGACTTAATCGCGCAGATAGACATTATGTGAAATGACCGGACAGAGCACATAATGAAAAATGACAAAACACACCGACATCAATTGATATTAAGCAAGTTAGAATCTACAACCTAGAAGTGAGACTCGCCGAGCAGTGCGCCTGTAGCTACATCGCAAGCCTTTTCAGTGCACGGCAAACGCTGAGGCAATGTGCCTAAGCGAAGCAGCTTGTCCTTTTTCAAATGAGGGATCTTGTACTTGTTTCCTCCTTTACATAGCATCGTCTCATGCATCACGGACTGGAGGGTTCTGAAGCACTTGTCAGTTTTCGTTCCCTCTAGTTCAGCAAATCTTTCTCTACAGCAGACATTAAGCTGACAATCTCGAACCCTTTCTTGCAGCGCTGAAACGCCTGGATGATGTTGAAGAAATTCAAACCGAGAATGTTGAAGTCTGGACTACGGGCGGGCTGGTTCTTGAATTCGATTTTGAGTCCGATGACTTTGTTTGCAACGGATACTTGCTTACTAAGGCCAGCCTTGTGTGCCGTGGCATTATCCTGTTGTACAACAATTTTTGTTGATGTTTTGCCTAAACAAACAATAAAAAAGTTAGTGATACGCAGCAAAGTGATTGAAACGAGAGTACACACACAGAGCAAACGTACCAGGCCACCTTTCCTGCACTGCAGGCAGAAGTTTCGAAATCAACAAGCGCTCGTAAACACTGCCGTTCACGTTGATCGATGTCATTGTCATTACTCCCGTGGGTCGGTTCTTGGATGTACGCTTGGCAGCAACTTGATCCACGAAAGGCCAGCAGCTGATCTTCCCATTAAACCACGTCTTTTGCCGCATATCAAAGCGAGGTCTCGCAACCGCAACTGAAAACATGACCTTCGTGATAAAAGGCTTGTTGATTGCTATGATGTGCGGTGTTTCTTCTTCATCCGTCAGATATTACTTGTTTCTCGCTTTGAAAAGAAAAAAACCAACTTCTCGTCGATGTGGATTCGGTTGTGCATCTCGTTGAAGTAGAGATCGCCGTTCACTACATATTAGTAGCACCAAAAGCAATGCAAAACGTTAGATAGAGTGTGAGCGTTATGAATATGAGCAAAGTACTTATGTGGATATCTGCACACAGAAGAAAGAGTGAACTCCATACGGTGTCGCTTGTGCTCTTCAGTGAGTTGTGGCTTCACGGATGCGCGGGCGCGTCGCACACCGTCTTTCTTGCCAACACGGCACGTGAGCGTGCTTCAGGAGAGTTCGTTAGACGCTTCAACCGAGCGAAAGCTCGAGCGCTCGCGCAGTGGAACGGCGGAAACGACGGCGTCTCGGCTCCGCTGCTGCGGTCGGACGCCAGCAGAGATGCTGCTGAGGTCGGCTCTGTCTGTCCAAACACGACGAATTATTGCGCGTGAGCACTGAAATTGGGTGATAGCTTTGGAGGCGCAGCCTCTGCCGAGCACGTCATTCACAACATGCAACAGAAGATACCCGAGAATGCGGTTGCACCTCTCTTGCTGGGCGCTGCGCGGCAAGCTGGGCATGGGTAGGATGAGGGCTGGAGGGAAATAAAACTGGTAATGAAGCGTCTCAATAGTTCGCGTGTTGTGTGGATGTCTGGCGCGAAGAGCGATGGCTGGTGCTCCTTTGTCTGAAGGCCGGTGTACGCGCGGCGCATTTGGCGCGAAAATGTGTCGTGTGGCGCGCTTCTGCTTAGTGATACGCTGCGTGAATTTTGACTGATACCTTTGATTTATAGAGCGTCTGAATGACAATTATTTCGCCAATCAAATCATTTTAACAATTTTTTGTACACCACATCAAATTCGAAGTGGCACACGGTTTTGAGACAGAGGTAGTATAACAAAGCAGTTTCTGCCAACCTTGTCGGGCATAATCGACATGAACTGGTCGAATCTCAAAATGGTTTTGCCTCTAAAATGCATCCATGTTGACCACATATCCACGAACACTGATTGATTGCTATCGCTCGAGAGTAGTAAAACCTTTAGAGCACTTGAGCAAAGTATGGACATGTCGAACCTCTTTAACCTTTTAGAAAGGCTTCATACAGTCCACGACAACAGTCCGTGAACAAGGTCGCCCATCGAAATCATTTTTTCATCTTTTTTGACGAAATAAAAACAGAATTGTAGACAATCGCGAGATCATTACAGCTGTCCAAATCCGACTCAATAAATCAATTTGTGAGCACATTTATAGAAACAAATCAAATTTGGGGAGGCGACACATTTCGTGAACATGAATTTCAATGCAATGAAATAATGATGTTAGACGCATACGGAGACAGCAAATGGCGTTCGGATACGAAGTATATCCCCCCTGTAGCTGCAGCACCTTGACACAACGACGGCGCATCGATTGAACAAGTGTATCCAGTTGTTGCGACGTGACTGCATCCCGCGCTGCTTGAACAACAACATGGAGATCGTGGAGATTGTCGTACTACTTCCCACTGGCGTACATGTGCTGTGTCATGATGCTATACGTTCTCGATCAGATCCAAGTCGGGAGAGTAAGCTGGCCTCGGTATAACCTTGATATTGCGACTGGCAATCCGCTCCTTCGTTTCACGAGAGGTGTGGTATGGCACGTTGTCCTGCTAGAAAACTTGCGTCTCTGGGTCAATCATTGGTTGAAAATGCGATCGCAGCGTACAGATGTACTTCGCAGAGTTCATCCTGCCCGTCAAAATCTTCAACTCCGTCTTAGTGACGCCAGAGAATCCCGCCCACACCATAATTGAGTCATCACCTGAGTGCTGACGGACGTTGGGTTGGATGGGGCGCCGCGTGTCCGCCCACTGGTACCGCATGCCGTTGGGGCCGTCGAGATTCCACTTTTTCTCGTCTGAGAAGACGGCATAACGCTAGTCGACGCCGTCTCACAGCGCCTTCTCACTCGCCCATGCCACTCTTGCTGCCTTGTGTCTCTTCATCATTGCTGGTTCTGCTGGACGCTTCTTATACGACAGCCAACCGACGGGCTTGAGCGCGCGCTAGACAGTACAAACACTGCACGCCAACTCGAGCTTCGCTTTTGCCTTTACGGCGCTGAGATCGCCAGCAGACACCAATCGGATGATGCGATTCCTGTCATGCTCACTGGTTTTCGGCTTGGTCCCGCGGCGACTTGACTTCTTGGACTTGAACTGTGCAGACAGCACCTTGCTGCACACACCGACGGATCGCTTGGTGGCTTCTGCGATGCCTCTCACGGTCAAGCCGGCAGATCGAAGGGTCAAAATGGCGTTGCGCTCTTCCACCGTGAGTTCCGAGCCTTTGACCATTAACCTCGAGTTGTGCGTTGTATGGCTAGTTGTAGAATGACAGGAGATTATAAAAACTGATCTTCATTGCGGGAGGATTGAAAATGAGTGGTGTAGGTTAATCTTCCCGCGGCTGTAATTTATGTTCACGATTTGTAATGCCCTCCCAAAAAAAGATATTTTTCTATTGCGATGGCTGTAGAGAGAGTTTTTTCTTCGTTGCTTCGGTAACGTATTAACCCCTTTATTGGCTACAATTCTGTCTTTATCTCGTCAAAAAAGACGCAAAATTGATTCCGATTGGCAAAAAATCGACCTTGTTCACGGACCGCTGTCGTGGACTGTATGCGATGGATCACAATATCTCACGATCCCTCGATACAACTCATAACAGTAACGTTAAACATGGGATTGTACAAAACAAATGGGAACGCACACACAACGTTTGAAGCCGACAATGAGTCAGGCGCTTTTCTGCGTGGGTCAACGTCATTGCAGTCGGAGTACTTCTTGGCTCGGGTGTTCGTGGAGTGCAGAACTGACTGTGAGTACCTGATCATGCAAAACCCCTCCGCGCTTTTTATCAACCGCCCAGTCGTGATTTATTCTGTTTCTGTGGGAATCTGAGTCTTTCCACGCACTTCGATCGATCGAAAATGAGTACGTGCTATTTCCATGATGGGGTGTTATAGAAGATTACATGGTTCGCAACGAGATCGTTCCATTAGCAGTGCCAGAGAACCCACTCACTCACTGCCTGACTCAGTCCTGTGTACTGTTGGTGCAACTGACGGCGCGAAAACAGCACTGCACGCGTGGGAACAATTTCTCCGACAGACCGCTTCTCTGACGGAGCGTTTGTTCTTCCTGAATACCTCCAAAGAACTACTCTGGGGCTTCTACGAATGGGTGGTGGCGACACTACTCTCGCGCGTACGCTGGAGATCGTGATGTTCATCATCAAAATGCACAGAAAAACTTGCGGCGGATTGGCTGGGAGAGCTACGGATACACTGTCAATTATTTGTGGACTCTGGGGTATCTTGGTCTGGTTGGAAGACATGGCTCCTCACGCATGTTGCTTTGCATAGAGCGTGCGTGGCGTGGATCCTTTATGCGTATGTATATATTATCCATTATTATCTGCCATCCTTCAATTGTCCTCAGCCTTTGGTGTTTGTTTGGTGTTTACATTTGTGTCCATCCGCGTGGGATGCATGCGCGCATTGATGGAAATCCATTCAGTTCCAATTCAGTTCGCTATCTTCAATACACTGCATTGCGCATGTACCTTCTTTTATTATCAATTTTTACATTTAATGCATGTAATACACCCTCTTTATTGACGTAATTAGCATCAAATCGAACATATACTCGAATGACAAAGGTGAACCCGTCACATGAACCGCAGAAATTTTTCCGGCTCGAAAATGAAGAAAGCTCCATGTTGCCGCGCCGTCACAAATCAAATCAAATCAAACTGTGGCTTCATCAATCCCCCCAGGCACGCCTTTTAAATGACGGATCGCTCGATCGTCGGCCCGAGCTGGTGGGTGCACCGCGCGTTCGATCCCCCCCCGTTCGTGGGTCGTCAGCGCTTCTTTCGAAATGGAAAACAACAGCATCAGAGGAAAAACACAGGAGGATGTGATTGCGACCCATCTGGTTCTGGTTGGCGAGCCGAACGGACCAATGGAGGTGCGGGACGGCGCGATTAGCTCACGTCCCAGGCGGTTTGGCAGAAAACAAAGGGCCCATCTGCTGTCTGTAGCTATCGGCTCTTCTTATCTCCTGCCAAGGATTTGATTGCGAGCTATTTTCATTGACGCACGCGAGGCGATTGCGTCTTTACTTTCTCTTCTCTATTTGCTCTCTCTTTCTCTCTCTCTCTTTCTCTCTTTCTCTCTTTGGTCGTCGATCGACCAACCAGACAGCCGTTCTCGCTCATTTCCCCATACTCTACGTGAGTGGCGGGTAGCTGGCTGGCTTCTGCGCTGGCGGGCTTCTCGATTTTCCTCACAGCGAATCGCCATTCATACACCATACCATATCGCCAATTGGTCGATACAAACAACAAATAGCAGCACCGCTTTAGTAGTGAGCCATCTTCTTCCGTAATTCGAAGAGGTCCCAGAGATGAGGGCAATATTCACGCGCATCGCGTGGCTCGCAGCGATGGCGACAGCATATTACGCAAATAGCAGCGCAATAGCAGCGCCGACCGGAAGCGCAGCCGCCTCGTTGGAGCCGACGAGTACTAGAGGAGACAACAACGATGGCGTGTTCACTCAAACAGCAGCGCAGAGAAGCAGAGTCTTGGTAGACGCCAGCGATGACGCCGGGTTTGCCGAGTCAAATGACGCTCGCAGCTTGGTCGAAGAGCCGCGGATGCTGGATGATCCTGCACTCGATAAACCAGAGACGAGAGCGCTGCAGGCTTCGAATGCGTTTGCTGCTGTCAGTGGCAGCTTTTCTGCAGACTTGTCGAGTGACCTTCCGATGACGTCAGTGGCCCCCCCAGTTGAGGTGTCTCCATCACCAGCGCCAACTTCAGCTTCGAATGCTACAGTTGCTCCGCATGACGACAGTTCTGCTCCACCAGTGACTCCGGAGCCGGTCGCAACAGTTCCAGCTCCAGCAATGCCGAACCCGACTGTCCCGGCTCCGATACCAACGATCTCCACTCCACCCCCAACACCTGCCCCAGAACCAACGCCACCTCCAACACCTGCCCCAGAACCAACGCTAACACCAGAGCCAACGTCAGAACCAACTGATGGTCCGGCAACACCTACTCCGTTTTCCGAGTCTCCAACCACTCCAGCCCCACCATCAAGCACTCCGACTCAGGATAAGACACCCCAGCCAACGCGGGCGTCGCAGTCCACTCCAACGCCAAAGCCCAACATCATCTTGGATATCCATATTGAGGACGAAACGAACCCTCCCAAGAAGTACACTCGTAACAGCGACAAGGAGAGCCCTGCTGCTGCTACTACCACCACCGGATCCAAGCAGAGTGGCGATAACCAGCAGGAGGAGAGGGTAGCCGGTAGTGGCAGTAGGGATGACGAGACGTCCACCACCACAACGGAGGAAAAGATCATCGGCGGCAAGACGAGAGACAACCCCGTGAACGCAGTTACGATGTCGAAGGATCTGACCGAGTTCCACGATGTTACCCGACACATGACGTGCACTTTCGCAGGTATCTCGGTCGCGTTGCTTTTGTTTTTCCACTACATCTCGCTCGACCCGGACGTCGACTGGTCCAGCGCACTGCTCTGGTCGCCCAACACGTGGGAGTTTGTGCTCTACATCGGCTACTTGCAGCAAATGGGCTCGCTCTCGCAGCTCAATCTCGCGTCCACGCCGTATTTCCTGTGGGATTTCACCGACTCTTTCTCCTGGTCGCTGTTCCTCATCCATGAGAGTGGTGCAAGTGCCGCGACTCGACGGCTTGATGTAGTTGTATTGACTGGTGTCGTGGCGTTCGGCGATCGGATCGGTGTTGAAGAGACCAGTCTGCTGTTCATTTGCTCGCTGTCATTCCTGCTGGTGTTTGGCGTCCTGTTCACAGTGTACATCGCGCTAGTGCTCTTTGCGAAGCACAAAGCAGAGGACAAATTCGACGTGATCGTTGACAACTACTCGATCGTCGATCCGTCACAGGTGCGCGACGGCGTGTTTGGACTCCGCCTCGTGTCGCTGCGCTTGCTGGGGCTCTGTGTGCTCATCTGGTTGTTTGCACTGTACCCGCTGAGTCTGTTCGCGTCGTTCGAGATCTCGATGCAGATCGACTCGGACGCTATTTCATTCGGTTCCCTGGCGCTCGCAATCGTCGTACTTGGGCTTGTCTGTCTAACTGTACTGGGGCAAAGCGCGAGAATGCTCTATGACAAGAGCGAGAGAGAGCTCGCGGACGTGAAAAACCTGGCACTCTGGGGATCATTGTACGCTGCGTACACGTATCGGCGGCGCCTGTTCTTCCTGATCGTGGCGTTCGTGCAGATTGGTTCGGGCGTCCTGATCGGTGCGATGACAACTTCGGCATTTCCAACGGTGCTGCTTGTGGCTGTGCTCGTCCTGCAGGTTGCGTACCTCGGTGCAGTCTTCTTCCAAGCCGGCTTCATCAGCCTATCCGTGGGGCTCTTCACATTCACGCTCTCGGTGGTCAAGATCGTCAACTACGCGCTAGCATTCGCGTTCCTCGAGGGAGCCAACCAGTCGAGCGCTGTGCGCACGCGCGTCGCAAACGCGTTCATCTTTATCAACTCGATCGTGCTCATCGCATGGTTTGTGCGCCACGCGATCATGTTTGCGCTCACACTGCGTGCACTCTCGCAGCGCAAGTCGGAGTCGCATGGTCACAGCAGCGTCAATACCAGCAACACCAGCAACAATAACAGTAGACACCAGCAGCAATACAACAATCACAGCGAAGACGAGGACGAAGACGAGCTCCCGCCAGAGATGGTCGAGTTCCAGACGCCCATGGAGAGAGACGCCGCTGGGAATGGCGGGACTGCTGGTTCTGCTACTAACGCGGCAGGGGCAGTGGGCAACAGCAGTGCTGGCAACGCATTAGAGCTGAAGGTGTCCAACTTGTCTGACTCGCAGCTCTCGTCCCGCGGCTCGAACGTGTACGTGACGATGGTCGTGTCTCCGGCGCGCGAGCGCGAGCCGTCGAGCCATACGACTGACAGCAGCGCGTCGCCGCCACCAACGCGCGGCACCATCAAGATGGCTCTCTGACTGAAGTCGCTCGATGCTGTTGCTTTGGATCAAGCGTTGTCATGTTTGTTGAGTGTGTCGTAATAGAAAGTAGCGTCGAGATCTTAGAAACTGTGTGCGAACATGCACATTTCCTTTCCATCATGCGTCATGCGTCAGTCATTATTCTTGTTCTTGTGCAGGAAATGTTCCTCTTCAACATTGAAAAAAAGGAGCCAGTGTTCCACGAATAGCACTTATGCTGCAAATATTTCCACTAACGGCAGCAGCTGTGCCACAAGTGGGTATCAGAAACTCTGACTCCGCAATCATCAACTATCGCCAGAAGTGGCACAAAGTCAAAATGCCACTTCTGTCAGGGATTGATTTGTTTTCTTCTCTTTTTTTTCTCCTCCGTCTTTTCGGTCAGAGTGATGGTTTCTTTTTGGAAGCGCCGTCTTTGCGCGCATTCGTATTCGCCCAACAACAGCAGACAGCAAGCGCCGCCGCGAGACCGGAACGCCCGCGAGACAGGAAGGACGACGCCATGCCGCCCATGCGCTGGACGCCGTTGGCCGTGCAAGGCGCGACACCGACCATTAAGAACCACAGTGCCACGGTCATCTCGCGCCACGAGATCCTCGTCTTCGGCGGCTACGATGGACGCCGCAACCACAACGAGCTCTACGTGTTCGACTGCCGCTCGTATACGTGGCGCGAACTCTTCGCGTCGCGGGACGTGCGCGGCACGCCGCCTGCAGGAAGGAACGGTCACACAGCGACGCTCGCAGACGGCAACAAGGTGTTCATCATCGGCGGGTGGCTGGGCAGTGGACCGCTCGCGGCAGACGATCTGCACGTGCTCGACATTGAACGATGGCAATGGAGCCAGCCGAGCGTGAAAGGAGTCGGGCCCGGACCGTGCAACATGCACACTGCGGACTACTTGCCGCATTTGAGAAGCATCTTGTTGTTCCGAGGCGGCGACGGACGGGAGTACTTGAACGATCTCCACGCGCTCAATATCGATCTCATGGAGTGGCGCAAGATCCATGCGACCGGAGAAGTACCTGCGCCGCGAGCAAACCACAGCTCGGCTGTTGTCGGCGCTCAAGTGCTCGTGTTTGGCGGGTGGGACGGACAGAAGCGACTGAATGATATCCACATCTTGGACACGGATACATTCACGTGGTCGCGAGCAGATGTGAAATCACCGCTTCCGCACCCGCGCGCAGGGATGACGTTCTCGTGTCATAAAGATCGCATTTTCCTGTTTGGCGGATCAGGTCCGTCTGCAAAGTGCTACAATGATCTACATATTTATGAGCCATACGAACAGGTGTGGATGGAGACGCTGCAATTACCCGCAGACAACGACCGCAGTCCGAGTGGAGCAGAAGAAGAAGATATGGGTGGCGTGACACTGACACCGCAGCAACTTGTCGACTACGGGATGTACGGCGACGGCGATGCGAATCCAAACGACAATCCGCATCACGACCAGATCGTGATCTTTGGAAATGGACCAGGACGACGAGCGGGGCACTCTTGCTCAGTAGTGGATCGCAAACTGTTTGTGTTTGGTGGATCTTATGGCAGCGAGTACCTGAACGATTTCTACGTCCTCGACACGGATCCGCCGCCACGAGCTGCGATCTCGTATGCATCTTCTACACAGACGCTCCAGCAGTCGCTCAAGTATTTCATGAACTCGGAAGAGTTTTCCGACATTTCTTTTGTACGTGCCATTCACTGTATTCTGCTCGTCGTGAGTCGATTTTTCGTGGACTAACTTTGTTATTTGTATGGACTTTGTGTGGCACAGCTTGTCGAAGGTCGAGTGGTTTATGCTCACAAGGTGATTCTGTCGCTACTCAGTGAACGTTTTCGTGGAATGTTTACAGCGGGGTTCCGTGAATCCAGTCAGAAAGAGATCGCTCTTCCAGACATTCGATACGTCGTGTTCTTAAAGATGATCGAATACTTGTACACTGGGCATGCAGTCGAAGGCGTGACGCATCACAGCTCTCCAACATCGCACAGCCGCAGAGAGAGGGCACGACCGAATCAGTTGAAAACAACAGCCGAGCAGCATGGCAGATGGTCGTCGTTTCATCCCAGCAATGAGCGAGATGTACGAGCAGCTCGATCGTACCTCGCGTATGTGGATGATGAAGACGAGGAGTGTGTCGATGAGGAAGAAGAAGACGAAGACGAGGACGATGAGGAAGACGACGACGATTTCATCGGGTCGACGGGCGATCTGGACACAACGCTGGATCTCCTGGTGCTCGCGGATCAGTTTATGCTCGACCACTTGAAGCAGATTTGCGAACGTGCACTGCAATACTCTGTCACGGACGAAACGGTGGACTACATCTTGGACGCTGCGGACCGCAGCAATGCTCTGCAGTTGAAGGCGATCTGCATGCACTTCCTTCGAAATCAAGACACTGCGTCGCGCTATACGTATCACACCTACGAACACCAGCACGAGCAAGACCCTGATGCGTATCCGCTGGATCAACGTCGCCACAGTATTGAGTAAGTAGTAAACTCGTAAATTCAATCCACTCGAAGTAATTATTTGATGTAGACGACGATGAATCTCTATCCTCTTGAGATCCAACTAGAGAAGCGCACGATGCGCGCGTTGGGTCAGAACCCAATATGCAGGTGGAAGCAAAGCAAGGTTCACATGACGACACAAGTGGAGCTGCACCCACAAACCATCGCACTCGAGGTAAGATTGAAGCAATTGGATCACAAGCGACACATGCGGCGTGACATTGAATTGAGGGAAGTCGGACCGGTTCAGCCAGCATGATCGCTGACTAATGTTTAGGCAATCGGAATGCTGGCGAATGGGGGAAAATCATTTGACAAGAATGCTTGTTATCACTCATGTAGTGCAGCAATTGGCGGCTTGCGAGTTGTCAAGTAATTTGACTGGAAAATTTCAAAGAGAATGCTTTCGTTGTGCGAGAGCTTGGACAGATTGCCTCGTGTCTAGACAGCAGAGCGAAACACGACGTCGCCAACAGCTTTCTCGTTCTCAGCCCCTTTTTCGACAGCGAGTGCACACCCCATTCTTCCCTTCCGAGTCGGTCCGATACTGGCAATGTGCCCACCGTCTCATCGAATGTGAACATCATCGGCAATGGGAACGTGATCGTCCAAGCGACCGGTGCGATCCGAGCCAACATCGTGGGCTCAGGTGCCGTCAGCTACATCAGTCAGCGTCGAAGGCGGTATCACTAACGTGAAGAGTATCGCACGCGACCCTACAAAGACGCACTTGGGCAAGATGACGAAGGAGAAACACGCGAGCCGCGTGCCTGAAAAGGACGCTGCATTCTCGACTATCAGCGTCAAAGAGAGTAGGAAGCGCGTGTACAAGGTCAAGATCCGCAGTTCTTCGGAGCTGAAGGACAAGGTGTGCCGGTTCTTCGGCTTTGGGATGGATCCCGCTGTTGCTGAGATTGAGTCAGCTGGACCTTAGCTCTTAGTTGCCTTGTCGACCTCTTTCGACAATCTGACTCTCTTCTTTCCCGTTAGCACCCCAGAAAGTACAATTCCACGCCTTCAAGCAACTTTATTAATTTATGATTGTAAACACAAATTCAAATTCTTTCAGTGCGAGGATGTCGATGAACTGGTCTGTAAACCTGTGATCGGCTTCAACAATACAGCGCCGAATTTCTACGTTCTCTCTACAGGCGGACGAGCATGCACACACACAATCCGCCAACACTTCGCTTTTATCCGGGGAGTGCACTTCTTCAGCTATGGAAAATGGTGGTAGATTTTTGGATTTCTGCAAAGTGGTCGTGGCGTCCATCCGCTTTTGATGGATGCAAATGAATGCACTCCAGGATTGACAGAACCTACAAGCATTCCCACCTATCCAACATAGAATGTATGTATTCGAAACATTTACAGTCACGCCTCTCATTAGTGACCAGGCAAAAATCTGCTAATTTTCATCACTAATAGAAGGGGTTTTATTTTGAAAAGTATTATTGGAGACAGTAAAGTTTGATTTGGTTTGCATTACACAGCTGCCGGATCGAAGGAGCACTGAGGCGATCTTTTCCATGCTTTGGACAATCTCACAGAAATCTTCATCAATGATCCCCGTGTGCCGCCAGCAATTGGCAACGGTACTCTTTGTAGCCGACTGCGCGTTAGTCGAACGCGTGTCGTCGTCTTCGCCATCTTGTGTTTGGCGCTCTTCTCTGCGTTTTGACTGTGATTTGCGTGCCAAAAGTGGATGATCACAATAAACAGTTTTTCAAAAATCGCGATCAAATAATAAAGCTATTATATTTGAACGGTGGTCACTAATGAGAGGTATGACTGTACCATCATTCCGGCAGTGATGAGATCACCCTTGCCAGCACTCTGGCACGATTGAGGAGGTCACCTCCAGATCAAATCGCGGTGCCTCTTCTAGTTTTTCATGTGCTTCCAGCGCTCATTCTTCAATTCACAACGCGCTTCACTCGTCCACAATAGCAGCAGCAGTGCCTCAGCATTTATACCCACTCCATGTTCCGCATCGCGAGCAGAGTCACCAAGCCGCGCACCGTTGCAGTCTTCGGCGCGGGGTTCGGGATCCGAGAGAGCGCGAAGTACGAAACCCCGAGCGAGCTCAAGATCGCGCCAAACCAGCACGTGGAGAAGCAGTTCCGCTTCGACGACGAAAGCGATTCGACTGCAAAAATCAAAGAGCTCGTGCTCTCGACGCCCGGGTACACGCGCGTGAGCTACAACGCGTTTGGCCACGAGAACGTGATTCGCTTTTCTTCCGACTCGGAGGCGATCCTGGATGCTGTCGAAGTCGTGACGTTCGGATCCCAGGGCATTGAAGTCCGTCCGCGCTCGTCTATTGGGAGCAAGGGACACTTGCTCACAGAGATCTTCTTGGCGCAACCTGCCGAAGTGGAAGACGTTGCATCCACAGGCAGCGGCATCGTCGTACTGGAGGAAGGTGTGCTTGTAAACAACCACCCTGATGCGGACCTCAAGATCACGCACACGGGGAGTGGCAAACTGTTTGTGTTAAATAGCGACTCGACGCTGCAATCGCTGAGCCTGTCACTGAGCGGCAGAGGCGACATTCACTTCAATGCGCCAAACGTGACGGTCAAAGAGAGCGCCAAGCTCAACCTCGCATCGTCCGGGACGCTCCGAGTGTTCTCAAACACGCTCAGCGCCAACAATATCAAGCTCGCCGTCGCTGGGAGTGGCGATATCCGACTAGTGACACAGGCGCTCACTACGAAAAAGAAATTGAGCGCGACGATGGCGGGGTCTGGCGATGCGAGAGTGTACAGCGCGAGTATCCACGCGCCGGAGGTCAACCTGTCGATGGCTGGCTCTGGGGACATCCGCGTCGGCGCGCAAGACCAGCTCGTGATAGAGAACTTGTCGAGCTCGATCATGGGCTCGGGGGATATCACGGTCGCGTCACGCGCGTCACAATGTGAGTCGCACCATATCTCGATCTCGGGCTCCGGGGGTGTCGACGCCGGCGGCATCCTCGTACAGGCGACAAAAGTGTCGATCGTTGGCAGTGGGGACTCGGTCGTTCAGGTCTCAGATGCCCTCAAGGTCAGCAAGATGGGCTCGGGAACCATCAAGCACGTGGGTCGATTGCCACAAGGCGTCTCAGCCAAGGGTATCAAGGAGATTGTCCGCTACGACACGATGCACTCGGTGATCGACAAGCTCGCATGCCAAGCACCGTGCGCGATCCCCGCGAAGGAAGAGGCGTTCGACCGCATCAGCGTGCGCGTCAACTCCATGTGGGAGTACCGTGTCGAGATCCGCAGCTGGAGCGAGCTGTTTGGGGAAATGCAGAAGTACTTTGGGTTTGGAGGAAGCAATAGCGCTGCGCCACCACCGTCTGCCTCTGGGTCTACTGTAGCGGCGTCGAACCTCCCTGCGGCTACTACTCAAACTGGGGCTGGGTACGAACTCCAACGAGACGAAGTGGATCTGCGTGGCAACAAGCCGTCTTCAAAGAGCAAGCGAGCGCCGTAGGAAGTGTAGTAATGTTACTGTAGGATACTGGACAAGCAAGAGCTTCACGCAATTGATGGCAGTACATATTCAAAATATATTTTGTTGTTCACAAACTTCGCAACAACTATTACTGAATGCACTCACTCGACATCAACGACAGAGAAGGGTTTGCTTCTTTTCACCACACGAACAAATGAACAAAATTCTCACACGTGCAAGAGCTAGCTGCCACCTAGCTTAGCAGTGCATCGAGTTGTTTGGGCCGCGCTGGATCGAGCTCAGCGTTGAGAGGCGCGAGTTGGTACCAAACGCCACGGGCGTCTCGTTGCTGAAATCCTGCGACAGCATGGACTGGTCGTCCGTACTTTGGTACTGCGACCACTGGCGCAGCGTGACGAGGAAGATCCCCACGTGACGGACGAACAGGAGCAAGATCACCACAAAGTTGAAGACCACGAACCCGTGCGCGATAGTGCCTCGCGTGGACGTCTCGATTTCGCTAACAGTCAGGAACGCAAACGAAGTTGACAGGTTGACAATGCGGACCACGTTCAGCAGAATGACGAAAACGTTGACGCGCTTGTCAGCGTACGGCACCAAGTAGACGATCACCACACAGAAGATGACATGTACAATGAGCAGCGCGACCAACTGGTCTGGCACGTCCTGCACGCCGCCTGTCAACACGCCGATGACCACTTGGAAGAGCACAAAGCCCACGAAGAAATAGCGGAAGCCCTGCTTCATGTCTGCGTAAAGAGTACCGTACAGCGCGTGGTTGGTGAACTGGAAGGCTTCGTTCAGACGAACCGAGCGCACCTTGTAGAACAGAAAACACAGCATGCCGACGACGACGACCCACATGTTGGCCATCGCCACTACGATTTCGCCACTGACCTGGTAACGAATCTGCATCGTCAGCTCGTAGGTCGACACTGTGATCAACGGGTAAATGCTCACGAGCCACAACGCGACACCTAAACCGAGGACGCACACTCCAAAGCTATCCTTCCAAGCAGCACGTTTCAGCGTCGTGTCTTCTTCGTTCTCGCTGCCTTGGTTCTTTCTGAATGCGACTTGACGAGTAACTGCAAAAATTGCAAAGAAAGCCACTACGATCCCCGCAAGCACCAAGAAGAAACGCGTCGTGCTCGCCAGCACCGTACCTTCGTCAATCCCAAGTCGATCCGAGTACGAGACGATGCCAGTCAAGATGATGAACTGGAGTCTTCGAGCCGCTGCATTAGCTGTCATAATCGAGTGGAGGTGGAAGTTTACCCACGAGAACGAATCCGTGAAATCAAGGATGATGTACGGCGCTTTTGTCAACTCCATCATCGAAATCGAACCCAAATGCTGGTAATAAGTCGTCACAGCGACCAGCTCCCACGTTGTAGGCATGAACCAGGATCCTCCAGTGCGACGAGCACTGGCCGATTCAGCAAGCCATTGCGGTGACTTCAACGCGAGCAGATGGGAGAACACGAGCAAACCAAACGACACGAGCGTGAACGCGTAGCTCGAGTAACGAATCGCGTTCTGAGTCTTGGCTGCAAACGCCGATACCTGGATATCTGCGCCAGGTGGAGGGTGATCACGGTTGTTTCCACCGATGACACTTCCGTAGGTCGAGCTGTCCGCGTCCGTAGTCGAAACTTCACCACTGCTGTCCGTGTCGAGGATGGTGCTTGTTTTCCCACGTTTGACGATCTCAGCGTTGGTGTTACGGTCGTACTTCTCGTAGGTTTTCTTCTTGTTGCCATCTTTCACTGTGATGGTAGACTTCTCGATAACCTTGAACGCAGTGGCTTTCTCATCAGTCTCGTCGTTGTCTTCTTCTTCGAGTACTGAGACAGTCTTGTTTTTCTTTCCAAGTTCGTGGGTTTTGGCTTCAGTCTTCTTCACTGGCGTCGCCTTGCCTCGAGCACTGCTGCTGCTTGGACTGGACTCGGTTGTGTTGACTTTTTCATTTGCAGGACGAATAAGGTTGAAACCATTCGCAGCAGCAGCAGCATTACTTGGCTTGCTGCTGCTATTGGTGCTCGCTACGACCTTATCGGCAGCGAGATCAGGAGCAACAACCTTACCAGCACCGTCTTCTGCATCACCTGCTGCCGTTGCTGCTCCAGGTGTGGTGGTAGAGTTCTTCCTTTTGAAGAGATCTGTGATCACGCTCCAATCAATTGAGAAGCCTGGACGTTTATTGGTGGGTGTTGGTGCTTCAGTAACTGGAAGAGGTCCTCCACTGGTCGATCCGCTTGGACTAGCAGGTGGCGAGGCTGGACTGACTGTCGGTGTTGACACTGCAGGAGCCTTGGCTATACTTCCAGCCTCGCCACCCGAGACGTCTGAACCGCTAGTTGGAGCTGAGGTTGGACCGCTCGTCGAAGGAATCAAACCAGGCAAACTGATCGGCAAAACCGAATCGCTCGTGGCTGGTTTCGAAGTGACGGCAGCACCAGGAATCTCGGACACAGGAGCTGACGTTGGACCGCTCGTCGAAGGAATCAAACCAGGCAAACTGATCGGCAAAACCGAATCGCTCGTGGCTGGTTTCGAAGTGACGGCAGCACCAGGAATCTCGGACACAGGAGCTGACGTTGGACCGCTCGTCGAAGGAATCAAACCAGGCAAACTGATCGGCAAAACCGAATCGCTCGTGGCTGGTTTCGAAGTGACGGCAGCACCAGGAATCTCGGACACAGGAGCTGACGTTGGACCGCTCG